>JAXQQM020068315.1:0-76265 GCA_034641835.2 Pinus albicaulis | reverse complement strand
CCTTTGGTATAAAATAAAGAGATCCCTCTCTGGACCCAAGAGGGATAGATCCCGAGGTCTGAAAGTGGTTCTGATGTTGCCTCATCTTTTGGTATTTCCAACCTTGCCAAAACATGGGAACCCCAACAGACCCAATACTGAAAATCCCTCCAGATGTGATCTTTCTATCCATTGGGCTCCATGCCCAATCTGAATCCGTGAAGCCACACAACTTCACCTCATCTGACTGTTTGTACCATAATCCATATCCCGATTTGCCTCTAATATATCTCAATACATGCTTGCCTGCATTCCAGTAGAGCTTGGTAGGCTTAACCAGAGCTTGTGAAAGCTGGTTAACAACATAGCATATTTCGGGTCGTGTATTGACCAGATACATAAGCGACCCCACCAACTGTCAATAAACAGTGGAATCCACTACCTCTGCCGATGTAGCATCCTCTTTCCTCCATCCACCAGGAAGAGGAGTGTCGATAGGCTTGCAGCCATGCATGTTGAACTTCTTTAGTATCTCCCGGGTATACTTGCCTTGAGACGCAAATAGTCCATCACTACGCTGCCAAATTTCCAATCCCAGGAAATAATGAAGGAGACCCAAGTCCTTCATCTCAAACTCTTTTGCAAGATCAGCCTTACATGAGAGTATCAACAGTTCATCACCCATCAAAATCAAATCATCTACATAAAGTACAATGATCAGCAAATTACCCTCCACCACAATCTGGTATAGGTTCAGATCCGCCTCACTCTTGGAGAATCCAAGTCTGGTGAAATAACTATCTATCCGTGTGTACCAAGCACGAGGTGCTTGTTTCAACCCATACAACGCTCTCTTGAGCCTGCACACATGTGACTCGCTGCTAAAGATCTCAAAACCTTCGAGCTGCTCTATGTACACCTCTTCCTCAATCAATCCATTGAGGAACACAATCTTCACATCCATCTGATGAATGTGCCACCCCATCTACGTTGATATCTGCCACCCATCTACGTTGAGAGAGCAAGAATCATCCGTATGGAAGAATACTGTGCGACGAGTGCAAGGTTTCCTCATAATCGATCCCCTCAGTACGCAGAAGCCACCGGGCGACAAATCTTGCCCCTTGCTTCTCCACACTCCCGTCAGTTGCTTGCTTCACTTTGTAGATCCATCTCGAACCCACCATGGGTGTTCATGGCTGGGACAATCCTGCACTGTTTACGACAATCGAATCATACTATGGCTTCACCTGGCATCACATGCAGGATCCTCCACAACCATCGAAGAGGATGGCTGCAATCATGATACACTTGCTCATAAGAGCCAGGTATCGGTATCCCCGATCGGGGTTCTATCTATACGACATGATCTGGGTGTCTGTCTCTGTGTGACAGGTGCTCCGAAGCTTAGCCGTCAGCTTCGCCCTACGATGGTTAGCCTTTACATGGGTGGTCTCTTCCACCTCATGAACTTCCTCTTGTGGCTGATCCACATCCGGAAGCTCCTCCTTAGGAACTAATAGCTCCTCATCTGCATGAAAGTGTGGCTCCCTCTCAAGCGAACACTGCATGGCTTTCTCCTCCTGAAATTTGATATCTCGTCGCACAACAGTCTTGCGACTGTCTGGAAAATACACACGATAGTTGTGGGGTGTATCAGTGTACCCCACAAATATCCCAACATCTGCAGTCGGCTCCAGCTTCTTCCTGGCATCCTTCGTCACATGAATGTAAACGGGTGAACCAAAAATCCTCAAATGGGAAATAAGACTACCGAAAGGCTTACCTCTCAGTGTACCTCTTTTAAGTATCTGTGTGAGACTGTGGTCCACATATACTGCAGTTTGCATGCCTTAGCCCACAAGTGTATGGGAAGGCCCTGATCATGCAACATCGCCCGTGCAACACCCACGATCGTTATGTTCTTCCGCTCAGCAACCCCATTCTGCTATGGATTATGAGGTGCTATGAGCTCTCTTCGAATTGCTTTTGCACTGCAAAATTCCTTGAATTCGCCAAAGATGAATTCACCACAATTGTCGCTCTAAGAGCCTTCACCTGCTTCTAGGATTCTCTCTTGATTACCTTAAATACGAGGAACTTTGAGTATATCATTCTTCTTCGCATGAAGAAGATCCATCACTCGAGGAAAAACATCAACAAATATCACAGTATACGTGCTTCTTTGCTTTCGAAGCTACTGAGAAAGGTCCACACACGTCTGTGTGAATTCTCTCAAGGATCGTCGTGGTGTGACTATCCTTCTCGTGAAAGGTGGCTTTCACAAATTTTCCCAAGGTACATCCCTTGCACTGATCTGACTGTGCAAGAGTACCCTTAGGAAGCCTAGTAGAAATCTGCTGCAGTATCTTCAAAGCTCCATGGTGAAGGTGGCCCAATCTCTGGTGCCACAGCTCGCCATCATCCCGGCTCACCACTCCTTCTGCCTTGCCTGCCATTGTTGCACAACCATCTACCTGCAATTAATAAAGGTTCTTAACTCGAACCCCTATCCTCCGGGTTTCACCAGTTGCCTTACTACGTAGGAAAGCCTTTCCCTCGCTAAATACAACATCATATCCCTTGTCTTCTAACATCGCCACAGAGATAAGATTCTTCTTCAATCTTGGAACATGCATCACTCCCTTCAATACGAAGGGTTTACCAGACTCCCTCTCAGACTTGATAGTACCGGTGTAATGTATCTTCACCTGTGTATCATTTTCAAGATCTTTCTCATCTAGATCAACAACTAAATCTTTATCATCTCATGAAAAAAGCTTTTCTGTAACCTGCCAGAACCCAAGTGCAGAATGTCAAACATCAGTGGTGAAATCCCGACTCAAATTGTGACTCGGCCTCTGTTGTAGATCTAGCAGCCTGCTTATTTTTCTTCTTCTGTGGACAATTAGTGGCGTAATGTCCGTGTTGGTGACAGTGAAAGCACTTCACCTTGGACATGTCCTGCTTCTTTCCTTTCGCACCGGATTGAGAAGAATTTTTCTTGCTCTTCCCCTTCCTTGCTTTGGCAGCCAAAGCGCAATTTTCTTCATCTGAGCTCTTTGATGAAGATTTGTCCCTGGTACTTTGCCTTATCTCCACTTACAGATCAAAGTAAATTATCCCATCTGTAATTCTAGAATATGTGGAGTCCCTAGCAAGGAATGTAAATATTCGGAAACCAAGAGGCTTAGATCTAGAGTCCTGCGTCATCTACGAGTCACCCCACTTCCCGGCTCATCTATTAGTGGTTTCCATTTGGGGCATCTTTGTCGCCTTTCTCCATTTTTATGTTTCTGAGTTTGTCCTTGAGTGCCAACTTCCTCTTGTCACTCTTACTTTGGAATAAGTCTGTCAACGCTTTACACATCAAGAACGGAAAAGCATTACCATGAAGGTTGGACACTATGTGATCCTTTACACCTTCCAACAGAATTCTTCGACACTTTCTCTTCTTTTATAAGAAGTCTAGGCAACATACTGAAAACAGTTTTAGTTGCATCTATGAACTCCTTCAACCCATTGTCATCCAACACCACCTCCATCCTGTCCTTCCTCAAGGGCATACTCCAATCACAATCCGTTGAAATACATCTCAACTTCGACACCAAGAAAACATTGCTGCAAATTTGAATTCCACCAGCACAAAACTCAACCACTTCAATGTTTTGCAATTGCTCCAATGATCAATATCGCTCTGATACCATGTAGAAATTTGAATAACTGATATATTATTCACCGAGATTCTCCTGATCACACACTATTTTAACTTCATGCACAATACAAAATCTCTTCTACCATTGATCATTAATTGCGAAAATAAAAACAATCGCATGCACATATTAAAACCATAAACAATCACACATATGAACACAATATTTTATGGGAAAGCCTAACGCTGAAAACCCCCAACTATCTGTATATTATATGTCATATATATCATGTAACAATCATTATACAAAGCTCCTCACAAGCTCTCAGTATAATCTCTAATTGCTACATGCTAATCAAGTCTGATCTAGCAAATCACATGCTCCAATCTCTGCCACTTGATAGACTTCCTCTACTACGCAATCATTGCTGAAGAATGGCTCTGAATGAACTCGAATTGGTCCAGCCTTGCTCACGCAATCCTCATTGGCATCTCCAATCACTAGTTGTTGCAAATCATGCAACAGTATAGTCACAACTGATAGTCACACTGCTCTTTCACCTACCTCTTCACTAGTCTCCACTGAAACTGTCCATGCACTGTAGTTAACTGATGTATTCTTTAGTTGATTAATGAGTTAATAATTAGTGAATTAATTAATAATTAATTCACACCACTCTCACTAGTGTATCAATCAGTTAGACTAGATACAAGCTCAACTATGTTTAACTAGTTAAACTGAACACAACTCCATCAACTAGCTCAATAACTCCACCAAACTCTGTCACAAGAGTTCTAACTAAAGTATCCATGCAATAGCTCCACTTAACCCTCAGGAATAGCGTAATTCCTTCAGTCAGCTTCTGTGCCACATCTGCGCACTTAACTGAAGTGCTCCAAGAGAATAAGATAATGTTTATAGTCCAAATATTATTAAGAGCTAATAATATTCGACATATCTATTTTTAGACTGGCAATCTAAAAATAGATTCCACCCAATATGTCTAAAAATAGAAGTCCATCTATTTTTTCCGACTTGACCAACCATCCCCAAATAACATCCTGCAACTCATAGAACATGATCGACATGTCTAAAAATAGACTTGCGCCAAAAATAGCCTGCGGGCCCACTTAGTGAAGGCGACTTCTTTCCACTAAGCTCATCATCTTGTTGCAATCTCAACATCAAAGACGTAGCCCACACTAGGTGAACTCCATTATCAACGTCTCATGTTCTTAAGTTGTTGATTGTTGTCTTAGTCCCTATTCTTTACAACATGCATATATATTCATTTATGCTCTTTTAAATGCAATTCTAACCGCATCATAGAAGTAAAAGGTCATGGGAAAATTCGGTAGCTAACGAACTTGGATCAGATGGCCCTAATAAATTGCAACCTATCTTCTTCAGGGAGTTAGGGTAGGACCTTGACATTTGTCTTCCCATAGTATAGCCATTATCTAAGGTCAAGGGTAGGCCGAGTGTTTGAGGTGGGTTATTAACTCTGTCATCACCTGTGTTCAATTCCTCGAAATGACAAGCTTAACCTATATTGATTAGGCTTAAGGAGTAAGCAATCCTGAGGATTTTTCACTCCATTTGTGGTAAATATAGGATGTCTCAGCTCTTGCTTAGTCATTAGGTCACACACACACACACACACACACATATATAATGTAAGAAAAAAACATTACAACATATCATCGCACATATGGTATTTTGTTGATTACATTGTCTTAGATTTGCATATTAATTCATATCCTTCATATAATACAAAACCACCCAAAATATATTAATTTTGTTACTATAATAAATAGTGTGATTGTTCATTTTCTTGGTGCATAATTGTAATGTAGTTTATGCAAATTTGTTTGTGCAAATATTTTTTTTTTGCACACAATCGTTTTATGAAAAAAATCAAAACATGTGCATTCATAGACTCATAAAAATTAACACTATTTTTAGAATTTGCCAAATCCTCCACTTATTTATATAATCTCATAATGATAACTTTATAAATATTGATAGTTCTTTATGAATATTTTATCTTTTATCATTAAGAAAAATATCATAATTAAAAAGTTGTCTTTCACATATAATTTGAAAACCACATATACCCCCATTATTTAAAATTATGCCAAAATAGATACTGGAAAAACTATGTGGTAAACACATAAAATTTTCTAGATTTCAAGTTGAAACCCCCATATTTAAAATATATATATATATATATATATATATATATTATTAATTTTTTTTTAAATTATTATAATTAAAATTAATTTATTGTTATCTATTGTTGGCTCCTCTCAAACATCATTGCCCTCCACTATTTATACCTTGACCTTTTGCAACCTTCTTTCATTCTTCATTCTTGTCCTGATGATGGATCCCCGTTGGGATTCGAAACGTCGACCAATGTTTTATGATACTGTGGATAATCCAGATTCTGTAAATAGTCTAACTTATAGATGAAATAGGTTTTTTCAGCGGAATCCAACAATACAATTTCAAGCAAGTTTGTATTTTTGTTGTTATTTAAAATACATTTATTATTGCATAAATAAATTCAACACCTTAAAAAATCCAAAAAACACTTAAATTATATATGTTAAACAACTTAAATTTAAATTTTTAAATTTTTTACCAAATTTAAGTTTTTAATTTTTTTTTTTTACTAAATTTTAATTAAAATAAAAAAAAAACCCTTAAAACCCATTTCATACATTATACTATACATAATGAATACAAAATATATAACTCACATGACCAACATTTTGTTGTCTTTGCCCAACCTTGCCCTTAAATTTTCCTCATTAGAATCCACTAGGGGCATTGCACCTTAATCTTGTAAGAGGAACAAACCCTTGATTGTGGTTTCCACACATTATCGAGTTGAGAATATTAGGATGCAAGGTAAGGGAATCCGATGACTTACTCTACCCACGCCACTTTAATTCCTCATTTGGTCCACTTTCCAACTATATAAACATATTGTCATTTAAAATATTTCGACCAAACCGTGTGGAGCTGACCGGCCTGCCCGTGGGCAGATTGGTGCTTTTGGCGGGAATTACATGAAGACGCGGGCGGTTTCCCGTCTTCTGTTTGGCGCCAAATTTTCGAGCACGAAACGGCGCCGTTTCCGTCACGTCGTTTGAATAATGTTACGCGTTGAATGCATTGTCTTGAACGTCGTGCACTCATTTTAGAATCAATCAATTCGCCGTCGTGAAGCAATCAGACTTCCAGTTTGAAACGGCAGCCATAATATAATTGGATTGTGGTATTAATTCACTTAATATAATTGGATTGTGGTATTAATTCACTTATGATTCATCCATTTTACGTAGTCTTCCGGCAGATTTGAGAGAGCATATATCGCTATAATTATTCATCTAGTCACCCTAAAATGACAGCACTATTGTATGTATAGTTTCTCACAAAATGATTAAACCCATGATATATGCTGTCTAATTAGAGAGCCATCAACGGAAATGCTTGCTTATAGCAATTTAATAATGTAAGTTTGATTTTGCGTTTTCTTTTATATTTTAAATTTGGTTGGAACTATGTTAGAAATTAAAGTTGTGGAATTTTTTATAATAATTCATCACAATTCTCATAATCATTATGTCAAACATTCATTGGAAACTTTAATCGTCTTTTACACCTAATTACTTGTTCTCATTAATGAGAGACAAACAAAGGTACAAAAGCACGTCCTTTTATGAATAAAAACATGCCACAACTAAACACAATCCATAATCTCTACTTTATCTCTTAAGAGACTCACTTCTCAATGTTTTTCCTTCCAACCTATGATATAATATTTTCCTACCATGTATTATCGAGTTTCCCATCACATGCACAAATAATTTTTTTGAGAGGAGTCCTAAATCATCACACCACCATTATTTTAGTACATCATTCTTTTATTCGAGAGTTTAATTCGGTTCATGGTGCAAAGATGAGTTAAGTCGAGTCAATATGGAACCTTGTGTATTGTAAACATTATAGTGGATTTTTTTTGCTAATTCCTTTTGCTTGTTTTGGTAATGTTAGAGCTTAGACGTGTAATTGTTTGGGTAGGTTTGCTTAGTGAATTCCACATCCAATTCTAATTGCTTATATTAGGTAAGGTTATGAATTCTAATAAGCTGGAGCTTGAAGGGAAAATTGGTTGGGTAGGCTTGCTTAGTGTGAGACTTGAGGGATGCTTGGAAGACTCTTGAGGGCAACTAGAGTTCCTAGAGTTGTAGAAATTTTAAGACTTCCTAAATGGTCTATGCTAGAAGCCCAATAATTGTAGTGGCATAGCCCGATGGATTGCATACACGAACAAGTGATGCACTACCTTGGATTATGTAAGCTAGGGGATGCAAAGCTTTAGTTAGGGAGGCTGATAGAGTTGGTACTTGGCCTAGTACTTGTTTTATACTGTCTATATGATTGTAGTGGCCCCATTACAAGCTTCGCTTGGGCTCCGATATGGATTCCGATCTACTCCCTCGCAACAAGAAACAAATGAAGGAGGCCTCCGAAACATCTTTCCTGAGATCCTAGTTGGGGGGGCGATCACTTGCCAAACTAGGTGGGGACCACACATGTGATTTTTGTCAAAAATCTATTTTTAGACTATATCTATTTTTAGACATATGGAGCATGGTTCGGGGATTCCAGTTTGAGATTCTTGAAGTATGTGTCATGTTGGTAAAAATAGATGAGACTCTATTTTTGAGGTCAAAGAGGTCGAAGTCTATTTTTAGACTGCCTCTCCTTAAAACAGGGAAGTCAAATATTATTTACCCTTAATAATATTTAGACTATAAAACAGCAGCCACTTTCTTGAGCACTTCGGCTGACACTCCCCGCAGGGCATGCAGCTGACATAAGGAAATTCGAATTCCCTATGAGTTAAGTGAGCTATTGCATGTTAGACTTCAGTTAGACTCATGTGGCAGAGTTTTGGTGGAGTTGATTGAGGAGTTAATGGAGGTGGTGTTCTGGTTAACTAGTTGAACTAGTTGTATTTAGTTTAACTGGCCAATACACTAGAGATGAGTTGTGTGAATTAAATATTAACACCCGACTAATTATTAACCTATTACTCAAATCAAAGAACACACCGCTAACTCAAAGGCATGATGTTCGAAGAAAGACCATGAAAGAGGGTGTAGATGAAAGTAAAAGTAGCAAAGCTATTGGGCCAGAGGATCAGCATGTGTATGAGATTTACACCATCTGAGGAGGAAATTACCAATGACAATTGCGCAGTTGAAGCCAGTGAGATTCGAACCTGGATCTCTATTTAGACCAGCCTTGATTGCGCAATAGAGGAAGAGAAGTAGTGGGTGTGTTTTGAACCCGTGACTTGTTCAAAACCAAGCTAGTTTTTGCAGTAGTTCATGGGATAGTACTCAGTACTTGTGAGGGAGTTTGTACTATATTTGCTGCATGTTCTCCACGAAGAAGAAAATATAGCTTCGGGAGTTCGCTATAAGCTTTTCCATACATACCGTGTTAATGTGTGTGATGATTTGATGTGCTATCGCTTCTATTCTTTCCGCATGTGACAATTAATTGTAGAAGAGATTATGTGTTATGCATGCAATTCGAAATTGATGTGTGATCAGGTTAATCTCCATTGAATAAGTGATTTATTCAGCAAATTTCTACATGGTATCGGAGCGATATTAATTGTCGAGATCTATTATGGTGATTGCAAACTTATTTCCTCGGGCAGAGCCTGCATACGGGCTAGATAGCCTCCGGATTCATCTTTCTTTGGAAAGTGAAAGGTCTGGTAAAAGCCCATGGAGTCAATCTCTGATTTGGAAATAATTTGTTCTCAAGTGTAGATCGGAAGCGATTGAGTTATCAGCTGGTGGTGAAATTCGAATTTGCAGATTTGTGTTCTTGGTGCCGCGGTGAAAATGTCTTTCATCGGGTTGCGACTAGAATATGCCTTGGAAGGCAGTTCGAATTATGTTGCATGGAAGGACCGCATGGAGGTTGTATTAGATGATCATGGGCTGTTGGAATTCGTGGAGAAAGAGATTCCAAAGTCTACTTCTAATGATGCTGCTGTTGTGGAAGCATGGCAAAAGAAACAAGCAAAATGTCGAAGGATCCTGTTGGAGGGTGTAAAGGATCACATTGTATCCAATTTACATGGGAAGGCCTCTCCATATTTGATGTGGAAAGCCTTGATGGATCTGTACCAAAGCAAGAGCGATCAAAGGAAGCTGGCGCTCAAAGATAGACTCAGGAACATCAAGTGTGAGAAGGGGGAAAGTATGCCGAAGTACCTCACGAGGTTCACCCAATGTCGGGATGAGCTGGGAAGTGTTGGTGTGCTGGTGGAAGATGAGGATCTGGTGAGTTTGGCGCTTCTTGGTTTGCCGAAGAGTTGGCATGCATATCAAGATAGTGTCAATGGTCGGGAAAAGTTGCCGGGATGGGAAAGACTGTGGTCTGATCTCGTGCAAGAGGAGATCCGGCGAAATACCAGAGATGGTTCTTCATCAAAGGGAGATGATGAAGAAGACTGCGCTTTGGCTTCCAAAGCAAGGAAGGGGAAGGGAAAGGAGAAGGCTTCTCAATCCGGTGCGGATGGTAAAGAGCGTGACATGTCCAAAGTGAAGTGTTTTCACTGTCACGATCATGGACATTACGCCACGAATTGCCCCAAGAAGAAGAAGAACAAGCAGGCTGCTGGATCTGCAGCTGGTGAGGCTCTTGCCTCGCAATTTGAGTTGGACTTCTCATTGATCGCATGCATGTTGTCTAGTGCATTGGGATTGGGGTGGTATATTGATAGTGGCGCTTCCTTTCACATGACGGGAGATGCAAATCTTTTCAGTGACTTGGTGGAGAAAGGTCTCCGGATGCATGTTGAGTTGGGCGACGGTGGACGATACAATGCGACCGGCATTGGTACCATAACCTTTCAGAGGGAGTCAGGTAAACTCATTCTTTTACAAGATGTATTGCATGTATCAGGTCTAACAAAGAATTTGATCTCAGTTGCAATGTTAGAGGATAAAGGGTATGAAGTTGTCTTTAGAGAAGGGAAAGTTTTCCTTCGGCACAAGGCAACGGGACAAGTCAAGAAGGTTGGGATTCGAGCAAAGAATCTCTACAGACTTGAAGTAGATGGGATGTCTACGAAGCTTCCTATTGTTGGGAAGTGGGAGAAAGACATGCAACTAAAGCTTGAGAGGGAGCAAGTGTTGCATGCGGGCGAGAAAGACATGCAATTGAAGCTTGAGAGGGAGCGGGTTTTGCATGCAGGTGATAGTGAACCTCGGAGTGTGGAGCAGCCACAAGAGGATCATGGAGTGGAAGAGACCACTCATGCAGAGAAATTTCATGCCAGACGGGCAGAGGGAGTGCATGCAGCTATACCACCAGGTATGAGGTGGGGCGACATGCATGATTGATCCCAAGAGGAGATTTCTGGGCAGGATTCATGAGATGGTGTGGATCTCATGGATTGAACCTGGCTACGAGGTGCCCACAGCGCAGCAGTAGCAAGATCAGTTGGAGTGATGCAGGCAGATCAAAGTGACAGTGTCGGATACTGGAGCGCGGATCAGAGTTGACAGCAAGTGCAAGAGTGCATGGGTGCAAAGAGTTCAACAGCGTAGTGGTTCCTGATGACATGTGCAGTAGCTAAGCAGAGGTCGAAGACTTTGATGATAGATGCTAGATGCATCAGACTGATTGAGTTGTTTGGAGCCTATTCAGTTTCGTAGATGTTGCATGCAAAGGGTGCATGGCGCATGCATGGAGTTGCATGGTGCATGCATGAGTTTGCATGGTGCATGCAAAGGGTGCATGGCGAATGCATGGAGTTGCATGTCGCATGCATGGAGTTGCATGGCGCTTGTGAAGGTTGCAGGGCGAATGCATGGAGTTGCATGTCGCATGCAATGAAAGTCCTTTCTTGTTGAGAGGGAGTGTTGAAAATGGCAACAAGAAACAGTGAAGGAGGCCTCCTGAAACATCTTTCCTGATCCTAGTTGGAAAGTGATCACCTAAACTAGGTGGGGACCACACATGTGATTTTTGTCAAAAAATCTATTTTTAGACTATGTCTATTTTTAGACATACGGAGCATAATTTGGGAATTCCAGTTGGAGATTCTTGAAGTATGCGACATGTTGGTAAAAATAGATGAGACCCTTATTTTTAGGACCCGGGCTATTTTTAGACTGTGTCTCCTAAAAATATGGAAGTCAAATATTATTTACCCTTAATAATATTTTGACTATAAACAGCAGTTTACTCTCTTGGAGCACTTCAGTTTGACCCCCAGAGGTGGGGCATGCAGCTGACATAAGGAAATTCGAATTTCCTATGAGTTAAGTGAGCTATTGCATGTTAGACTTCAGTTAGACTCATGTGGCAGAGTTGTGGTGGAGTTGATTGAGGAGTTAATGGAGGTGGTGTTCTGGTTAACTAGTTGAACTAGTTGTATTTAGTTTAACTGGCTAATACACTAGAGATGAGTTGTGTGAATTAAATATTATTTAATTCACTAATTATTAAATCATTATTCAACTAAAGAACACATCAGTTTAACTCAGTGCATGGACAGTTCAGTGGCGACAAGTGAAAGAGGTAGATGAAAGGGTTGAGTTAGCTATCAGTTGCGACATTAGTTGTGCATGAGATTTTCACCACACTTGGAGGAAATTACCAATGAAAATTACGCAGTTGGAGCCAGTGGATCGAACACAGATCTCTATTTTAGACCGGCCATGATTGCGCAATAGAGGCAAGGCAGTTAGTGGTGTGTTTTGAACGCGAGACTTGTTCAAAACCAAGCTAGATTGTGAGTAACTTCATGAGAGAGTACTGAGTACTTGTGAGGAGTATTGTACTTGTTTGGTTACTTGATTTCTCCATTATAATATACACAATAGCTGCGGGGTTTTCAGCTATATGCTTTCCCCATACATACTGAGTTAATGTGTGATTGAATTGATGTGAGATTGCTTCTGTTATTTCCGCATGTGACAATTAATTGTAGAAGAAGGTTATGTGTTATGTATGCAATTCGAAATTGATATATGACCAGGTTAATCTTCAGTGAATAAGTGATTTATTCAGCTAATTTCTACAACATCCACCATCACCAACGCTGTATGGAACAATGTCTTCGAGCTCAACCAATCTGAATGGAAGAGTATTAGTAAATGCTCTGCTAAGTTCCTCTTCCGAATATAAACATGCTTACTTCTTATGTTCATAAGATTTGAATTGAACAACAGGTTATTCCAAGAGTTTCTTTGAAGTGTCTTTCTTACAGTAATTCCATGAACAAATTTTAAAACATGAAATCATCAAAGACTGAATGGAAAGATGCATCAAATAGTAATACACAATCCATTGTTGAAGGAGTTCACCCCTCTTGGGCTACATCTCCTTGAATCAGCTCTGAAGGCATGATTCATTCTCATTATGCTCAAGGTTTCAACATGAAGAGTACATCAAAGTGATGAACTACATTGGTAAGTTTATCCTACAAAGTTTATTTTACCTTGCACTTGCTGACCTACAATCAAGTATGCAACTATAAGCAACACATGGGCATCTTGCATCAAGATCCCTTATTCCAAATTGAAAGAGCATCAACATGTACTAAAACACTGCAAGTACATAAACAATTTTTTTTCTCTAAAACACATAAAGAGAAAAGATGAGAAATAGCTACAACATTATTGCAAAGGTTGTTGTTGCAAACATATGGAGGCTGGAAGACCTCTACAAGATCATCTCCATCTCAAAATCCTCCAAGAATTGGTTCAACACGCTGGTTGTCCATAGCACCCATAGGCTTCACTTTGCTAGAAACCCATCTAGATGTGCTCAAATGATTCTGAAACCTATTCCAATGAACCCATAATTGACAAGAATGGTTATCTAGCCTCTTCTTGTTCTTCAATTGGTCTCCAAGTGAAGCAGTTATGGCCTAACCCTCTAGTGGCCCTAGGCATCCTTAAAATTCAAGCTGGAAAAATCCCATCTGGAAGTGCTCCATTGCTTCTGAAACTTGCACCATTGAGTCCAAAATGGTCAAGAATGGCTATCTAGCCTCTTCTTGTTCTTTAATTGGTCCCTAGTTGAAGCGAATATGTCCTAACCCTCTGGTGGCCCTAGGCATCCTTAAAATTCAAGTTGGAAAAATCTCGTCTAGAAGTGCTCCATTGCTTCTAAAACCTACACCATTTAATCCATAGTGGCCAATAATGGCTATCTAGCCTCTTCTTGTTCTTCAATTGGTCTCCAGGTGAAGGTGACATGGCCTCCATGTGTCTCAGGCTCCCAGAATCCTTACAAGCTTGCCAGAAAAATCTCATCTAGAAGTGCTCCATTACTTCTGAAGCCTACACTAATGAGTCCAGAATGCCCAAAAATGGTCATCTAGCCTCTTGTTGCACCTAAATTGGTCGAAAACTCCAAAATTTATGACCATTTACAATTTCTCCACGATTTCAAGCCCTAAATTAGCTAGCTGGAGCTAAACTAGCAGTCTCCGACAAAAATGGAGTCCGCCAAATTAATCTATCATTAACTTAAGTATGTTTTTAGTGCTAATTAAGCACTTCTTAGTGCTAAACCGCGCTTATGATAAACTCGGATTAAAGGTTGATTAGGCACTAGTTAATGGAGTTTAGTATTTAATTAAACACATTTTAAAACATTAAACTCCACATTATGATTTGGCTCCCACTAGTGGTCTTGCGTCGAAATCATATGGTTCAGGGGTTGGCCCCCACTGCCCCCACCATACCATATGTTAAAATTTAAATATGTGTGGAAACCTTTTTTGGTTAAGAGAAATCATGCGGGAAGAGTGGTAAGGCATGGCATTTGATTGTGGGAGGTCACAGGGTCCAACCCCGGCACCTCCGCCCAGACTTCGATCAAAAAGTTTACTCCAACCTACAACCATGGGAGGGCACATGGCGGCCCCTGGCTGCACCACGTGTCCTCACCCAATTGGCCCACTTTGAACCAATAAAAATTCACCACACAGCTAAGAAATTCAACCAATATGTAATATTCCCAAATGGGAAAATCAGGAATATAAAACAAAATGCTTGAAATAGCAGTGTAAAACATCACATCAAAACATGAGACCAATATGGAGCCTTCTCATTAGTTATAATAGAGAAAATAATACAATATAATGAGGCACAAATAATATAATACAAGCCCACGAGCCTCCAATGAGTAAATCCCTTAAGAATGAGGTGTTGCTACTATATAAAAAATGCCAGAAGACTGCTATATCGCAATCATAGGAGAACTTCTAAAAAATATGAACATTAAAATATGATATGGCTGATATATGCCTCAATAGATACAAAAATACAGACCTAGGCTCCATACAACCTCCAACAAGAAACCTAAGAGGGTTTTCAGAAATACACCAAAATAAAAGATGTGAACAAAATCCCTAGGGTTGAATATTCACTGCAACAATATAGTTGGAAATATGTGGCTGTTATGATATGACAAAGAATGTAGCCTCCTCTAATAGACTCTCCAGTTGAAAGGTTGATCCTTCACTGGAAAACCTTCTCCCCCAAATGGTG
This sequence comes from Pinus albicaulis, assembly GCA_034641835.2. Classification (NCBI taxonomy): domain Eukaryota; kingdom Viridiplantae; phylum Streptophyta; class Pinopsida; order Pinales; family Pinaceae; genus Pinus; species Pinus albicaulis. Next base: position 61,021 of record JAXQQM020068315.1, on the reverse strand, counting down.
TACTGAAACCACCCCTGCAACTCTTCCCTAAAATAACAAAGTGCAAGACAGAAACTGCGTTGTAGGGGAAAATAATGATGTCGTCTGATTCCAAATGCTGTAATAAGGCTCAAGGGCCTTGTTCACTAAGCCTCCCAATGGAAGGAAACCTTCCTCCACTGAAAAACAGATCAGAAATCACTCAAATGTATTCTCCACTGCTGCACCCTACAAGTCAGCACATCTCTCAATAGAAATTGCACTGTAGAATAAATATGGAGCATGGTCTGATGCCTGAATGTGGAAATATAGTGCAAATACTCCTATGGAGTGGGCACTAGAAGTCCCCCAAGGATAGAGGTGGGATTCCTACTCGGGAACACCCTGTGCTAAACAACACTACAATCTTAGCTAAACAAATGAAGAAAGCAACAAATCTAAACAAACCACAAAATATAAAACATAAAAACATAACATAATCATCTATGGTTGCCATCCTCTTCCTTATATAAGTCGTGAGCTCCCTCACCCTTTGATCTAAATGGAATGTATTAGTTTTGTTGTTCTAAGTATCCATACAGTAATTAAAATGTGTGCATAAGGTTCACTGAAGTTTGCAGGTGAAACAAATGGTTTTAACTTAGTTAAATAGATTTATGTGTGAGGTTAAAGCATGTAAATTTCTTTTATAACATTGTACGATAGTAAATAAAAGAGAAATAAACATCACATGTAACAATACTCAACAAATTTGATGAAGGAGTTCACCCCTCCTGGGCTACATCTGCTGGTCCAGCTCCCAATGCCATGTCCCTCATATCTTATTGCTAAAAAATGGTAAGTACATGTGCATAAAAATCCTAAAATGGTTGTTCTCTCTGCAAAAACAACTTCAGAATGCTTGAATTAGTTAGGAATGACTATTCATTTGCAAAAATCAGAGAATGGATGCTTAAAACATTGAAAACACCCTAGTGGCCCTGATGGCTCCTTGACCTATCCTAAAGCTAAACCTACACAATATGACCTATGATGGCTTTGAAACCTCTACCAATGTGTTCATAATGTCGATAATACCCAAAATTGACTATTCATTCATCAAAATTGGTTGAATATCCAAGGAATTATGGCCAAAATAAGAAATTGCCCAATATCCCTTAAAAAACTCCACTAAATGTGGAGAATTGGAGTCAACTCCAGTTAAGTTGGCCATTCCCGCCAAAGATGGTGTGTCCACCATAATTTCTACCAACTAAATCTGGATTAGATTAGTTAAACATGAATTAAACTAGTATATAAGCATAGTTTAATGCTAAGCACATTTTAGGCGCTAATGACAAAGGTTTGTGGGATAACCACGTACTAATGGTTAATTAAACATCATTAAAAAAATACCACCATTTCTTTTAGCGCTTGATCACAGGATCTTGGTCACATGAGGGAAGGGCTGGCCCTCGGGGGCTGGCCCTTCTTGGTTCCCCATACGCACAACCGTAAACATTCAAATGAACGCGCCAAATTATAAGGGTAAGTAATAGTCGGTAGGCGGAACAAAAAACGCGTGAATGATATGGCGGAGGTTTGCTGTTCAATTCCTGCGGGCTCCAAAATATTTTTGACCATGACTCGTGGGCCACGTAGCGGCCTTGGATTAGCCGAAAAATTTCAAAGTCAAACCTCCATCCAATCTCCGATTGCCACTTTTCGAAATTCGATTGGCCAAAATGGAATATTCTGGGGAATATTTTGAGGAATATTCCAGGAATAATCCCTGGAATATTTTCTTTTTAATTTTTCAAATTTTCAAGTCAAACTTGCTTAAAGTCATTTTTTTGGAGTATACTGGGCTTTTCAAACCTTCATAACTTTTGCATACGACCTCTGTTTTGCGAACCATTCACGGCGCAAGAATCGAAGCGACGAGACCTTTCCGGTTGCTTAGGCTGAAAACACTTTTGAGCACTTTCATTTTTGAGCATTTTTGAACAATAGACATGATCTCCTGATCACACCTCCCCACTGGGAAGCTTTTGTACCCCAAAAGCTCTCTGGACTACTGAACATGAAGATGAGGAGACTATGTCCCCACTCTTCCAATCTTAATCCACTGAAATTTCCCTAATTTCATTAATTGGAGCTTTTCGTGAAACGACAAATTTATCCTTGATTCCATTAACCAACCGTTGTTGACTTTGACCTTGTCATGCTGCACATTTTCGAAACTTGCAGAACAACAACTTAAATTTTTAGTAAACATACTATTTCTACATTGGTCTATTATCAAAGGAAACTGAAAATTACTTTCACCTTGCATCCTATCCTTATGGCGATTTTTTGTTGAAGTTGCTTTGAACTTGTGTCGATTCCTGACCAAGTTTCCTCGCCATAGTACCATGCCTTTCGGAAACCAGCAATGGTCATTGCTGAATCTTGTGCCTTCTTTTCTAAGTTGATTTTCCCTCTCTTGGACCTTTGCAACTTCTTGCACCGAGACTTTGTTTTCAGCACCATTCGACACCAAAGACGATTGCTGCAACTGCTTGTCATATTATTTCAAAGACAACCTGCTTTCAAACTGAAACAACTCATTATTTACTTCAACATTTACATGAAAAGGATTATGTAAAACTTCTGTTTTCTTAATCATCATCAATGTCAAGTTTTGACTTGCATTGACGAGCCTTTTCACCTGCCTTGCATTAACTAAAGAAGATTCTAGTTTTTTGCGATGAGCTCTCACAATGTACTCCTTGGCATATTTGAATAAATGGTACTTGTTCTCATGGTGATGAAAGATAGCTTTCCCATCATACAAGTAAGGACTGCCCAACACCATACCTGTTATATCAAGTGGAACAACATATAATTCAACTGTGTCAATGAAATGTGTTGATATTGCAAAGCGCAACTTGCACTTCTTTGAAACCTGTAAATTTGCATCCATACAAATCCAACCAAGTGGATATGGTTTCGGATGTGGAATGGTCTCAAGATTTAGTTTCTTAACTAAGTCTTCAGAAATAAGGTTCGCTTGTGACCCACTGTCAAACAATGTGTCAACCTTGGTATGTTTGGAAATGACCCTTACATGAAACAATTAAATTCTCTTTTCTTCACTTGGAGCTTCTATGTGATAGTTAGAAATACTAGAACTGGGTTTATTTACGAACTCTTTCCCCTTTATGTTCTTTAGTCCCATACCTATGATTTTACTTTCATCTCCTGATTCTGACCCTAGGCCTTGTTCAGTTATTGAAACTGTCTTGCCTTTCTCCTTGGCTTTAAATATTTCTGGTTTCAACTCTGGATGAAGTTTCCAACAATGGTCCTCATCATGGCTTGTTTTAGAACAATGTTTGCAGAAGAATTTTCCTTTCTCTTTTCTAGAATTTGCATTTCTCTTTTTCTTCCATTTGCCTTTAAACTCACTTTTCTCATTCCCATCTAATTTTTTTTTTCCCCTTGCCTCTAAATGTGTTGCTTGAATACAAACCTCATCTAGGCTTGTAGGGTTAAACATGAGAATGGTATGTCTTAGGTAAGTATGTAAACCTCCTATATACTTGAGAAAAGTGTCTTGGCTATGCAAATCTACTCCTAGTAAAAGAGCTCTTCTTCTAAATTCTTGGGTATACACTTGAACATTTTGTACTTTCAATTGTTTAAAATTTTTCCAGTCCATTATCGCTTTCTGCATGTGAGCTAATGGATAAAACTATTGTTTTATTGCAGAAATGAAATCAGTCCATGATAAGATAATCTTACCATATTTCTTGATATCCTCCTTTATTTTGGCTTCCCACCAAACAAGAGCTGCACCTTCCATTCTCAATGAAGCTAGTTGAATTTTGGTTTCGCCATCATGAAAATTTTGAATTCTCAAATAGACCTCTAATTTCATAATCCACTTATCTAGCTTTTCTACATTAAATTCACCATCAAACTTTGGCAATTCAAACTTAACATCAAGTTTTAGAAAATGACTTTTACCAGTGTTCTTTGACTTGTATTGATGATGTACTGAAGGTGAAGTAGAGGTTGATGAAGATGAAGATGAGGGTGATGATGGCGACTTTCCATTGTCTCCATTTCCTCCATTACACTTCTTGGATTTATCTTCATCCTTATGGCCTCCTAAAGATCCTTCTCCTTCCTTTTGAAGTTTGGACCCTTCTCCTTCAAGTCTCTCATTTCTTTCTTGATAAATAACTCTCACCATTTTAGTCAAGTCAAGAAATGCTTTTGTGAATACTCTTTCTTCCCCTTTGGGATCAACTTATTCCTCTTTGGGATCAAATTCTTCATGGATTTCTCCTTCTCTTGAAGTCATGCTTATGGCTTCTTTTGCTTCTCTTTGAGGTAAAATTGAAGGTGGAGATAATGGCACTCTTGCCCTCCTTGGCTGAGGATTACTTTTAACTTTCACCAATTGACCTTCTCCTCTATTAAGCTTCAACCTAGTAAGCATTTAAACTTTTAAAAACTGTTAAACAAACTCTTTGCAAAAAGGATTAAACAAAGAAAATACTCTAGCTCAACCTAATGCTCAACCTGAGCTCCAATACCAATTTGATTTGAATGGAATGTATTAGTTTTGTTGTGCTAAGTATCCATACAATAATTAAAATGTGTGCATAAGGTTCACTAAATTTTGAAGGTGAAACAAATGGTTTTAACTTAGTTAAATTTTTTTTTTGTGAGGTTAAAGCATGTAAATTTCTTGTATAACACTGTACAATAGTAAATAACAAAGAAATAAACATCACATGTAACAATAATCAGAAAATTTGATGAAGCAGTTCACCCCTCCTGGGCCACATCTCCTGGTCTAGCTCCGAATGGCATGTCCCTCATATATTATTGATAAAAAATGGTAAGTACATGTGAATAAAAAGCCTAGAATGGTTTTTCTCTCTGTAAAACAACTTCAGAATGCTTGAATTAGTCAGGAATGACTATTCATTTGCAGAAAATAGAGAATGGATGCTCAAAACATTGAAAACACCCTAGTGGCCCTGATGGCTCCTTGACCTCTCCTGAAGCTAAACCTACACAATATGACCTCTGCTAGATCTAGCACCTTTGCCAATACCAAAAATTGACTATTCATTCATCAAAATTGATCGATTATCCAAGGAGTTATGGCCAAAACAAGAAACTGCCCAATATCCCTTAAAAAACTACACTAAATGTGGAGAACTGGAGTTAACTCCAGTTAAGTTGGCCACTACCGCCAAAGATGGTGCGCCCACCATAGTTTCTGCCAACTAAATCTGGATTAGATTAGTTAAACATAGATTAAACAGGAAGATAATCATAGTTTAATGCTAAGCACATTTTAGGCGCTAATGACAAAGGTTTGTGGGCTAACCATGTATTAATGGTTAATTAAACATCATTAAAAAAATTTCCAACGTGTCTTTAAGCGCTTGATAATAGGAGCTTGGTCGCATGAGGGAGGGGCTGGCCCTCATGGGCTGGCTCTTCCCAGTTCCCCATACGTGCAACTATAAACATTCAAATGTACACATCAAAGTATAAAGGTAAGTAACAGTCGGTAGGTGGAACGACAAAACGCGCGAATGCTATGGCGGAGGTCTATTGTTAAATTCTCATAGGCTCCAAAATATTTTTGACCATGACTCCTAGGCCACGTGGCAGCCTTGGATTGGCCCAAAAATTTGAAATTAAAACCTCCATCCAATCTCCGATTAGCATTATTCAAAATTCGATTGGCCAAAACAAAATATTTCAAGGAATATTTTGAGGAGTATTCAAGGAATATTCCCTGGAATATTTTCTTTTTAGTTTTTCAAAATTCCAAGTCAAACTTGGTCAAAGTTATTTTTTTGGAGTTTACTGGGCTTTTCAAGCCTTCATAACTTCTGCATACGACCTCTGTTTTGCGAACTGTTTACAGCTCCAAAATCGCAACGACAAGACCTTTTTGGTCGCTTAGGTTGCACACAATTTTGAGCACTTTCATTTTTGACCATTTATGATCAATGGATATGATCTCCTGATCACCCTTGGCCCCACTTATTAAAGCCACTATCTCCATGCATGAGATCTCCCTCCAAAACTGCACTGTCCCTCAATAAATTTTCACTCCTTCATAACAGCACTATTGATTTGGTCAAAGTTGACCCAGTCTTCATGCTCCAACCCCTTTTCACACACAAGGGTGCTTAATTAAGCTGCTAAGATGACCTCCTTTCACATTAGGAGTGATTTTATTCCTATTAAGGAGATTTATGGGTCTCCATACCCTCTTAATCATAAAACAAAGAAGAAAAAACAAAAATTAATATTCCAACTAGCTCATGGTTAATTGGGAATATTACACATTACCATGCTACCACTTGGAAGTTCACCATTTGCTAGTGGAAAATGCCAAAATCGACCCTGAACAGTCAACATGCCATGTCAATAGTACGAATTGTTGACTGGGCACCTGTCTCTGTCATTTGTTTTTAAAACCATTTTTCCTCTTTAGCAAAGTGAAAATAACTCAATTTCGGGAGCAGACGGTGATCTCAATGGAATGTATTAGTTTTTCTATGCTAAGTATCCAAACAATAATTAAATTGTGTGCATAAGGTTTTATGAAGTTTGTAGGTGAAACAAATGGTTTTATATTAGTTAAACATATTTCTATGTGAGGTTAAATCATGTAAATTTCTTATAAAACACTGTACAATAGTAAATAACAGAGAATTAAACATCACATGTAATAGTACTCAACAAATTTGATGAAGCAGTTCACCCCTCCTGGGCTACATTTGCTGGTCTAGCTCCCAATGGCATGTCCCTCATATATTGTTTCTCAAAAATGGTAATTACATGTGAAATAAAGCCTCAAATGGCTGTTATCTCTATAAAAATAGCTTCAGAATGCTTGAATTAGTCAGGAATGACTATTCATTTGCAGAAAACAGTGAATGGATACTCAATACACTGAAAACACCCTACTGGCCCTAGTGGCTCCTTGACCTTTCCCGAAGTTAAACCTACACAAAATGACCTCTAACAGCTTTGAAACCTATGCAAATGTGTTCAAAATGTTGAGAATACCAAAAATTAACTATCCATGCATCAAAATTGGTTGAAAATCCAAGGAGTTATGGCCAAAACAAGAATCTGCCCAATGTCCCTTAAAAGACTCCACTAAATGTGGAGATACTCTAGTTAACCTCTACAGAATTGGCATTGACCGCCAATTTTGGTGGCACACCAAAAAATAGCAGTGGTTAAGGATTAGCATTAAACATTAAGTCATGGAGCGGTCACATGAGTACTGTCCGAAGCCGTTGGAGTAGCTGTCATAATAAATGTTGCATTGGTCGTCGTGGTCACATGTCCCGTGAAGACCACAGATGAATAAGTTTTGTTAACCACCAGAATAGCCAGCACATGGTCACGGTGGAGGTCACATCAAGCAGGGGCTGGCCCCCTTGCCACCGACACGTAGTTAATGTCATTTGAAATTTAAACTGCCACCCATGGTAAACAAGGTCCAATGCATAGCCCAAGTGGTCGGGCACTCCTGCACGTGTTTGGTGGGTCTCGGGTTTGATCCCCGTAGACTCAATTTTTTTTTACAATGCTTCATGACCTTTGGCCTAGGGCCACATGGTAGCCTCTGGGCAGGCCACATGGTGCCCACTGATAGGCCGAAAAAAACCTTAATACAATTTTTTTTTGCAAAAACATATTTTTTTTTACAAAATTTCTATGTAAAGTCAAATTGAGTCAAAGGTCCAGTTTTAAGATTTTACTAGGCTTTTTAAACCTTCATAACTTCTGCATATGACCTCTATTTTTTGAACCTTTCACGGCACCAGAATCACAGAGACGAGACCTTTCCGGTCACGCAGGTTGCAAACATTTATGAGCAATTTAACTTTTGAGAATTTTGAACTATGGACATGATCTCATGATCACACCTCCTGACTGGAAAGATTTTGGACCCCAAAATCTCTCTAGACTACTGAACATGAAGATGAGGAGACTGTTTCCCCACTCTTCCAATCTTAACCCACTGAAATTTTCCCAATTTCATTAATTGAAGCTTTTCTTGAAACGATAAATTTTTCCTTGATTCCATTGACCAACTGTTGCTGACTTTGACATTGTCATGCTGCACATTTTCGAAAATTGCAGAACAACAAATTAAATTTGAAGTAAACATATTGTTTCTACATTGGTTTATAATCAAAGGAAATTTAAAATTACTTTCACCTTGCATCTTATCCTTATGGCGTTTTTTTTCTAAATTAGACTTGTACTTGTGTCCATTCTTGACCAAATTTTCTCTCCATTGTACCATGCCTTTTTGAAACTAGCAATGATTATTGTTGAAATTTGTGCATTCTTTGCTAAGTTTCTTTTCCCTCTCTTTGACCTTGGAAACTTCTTGCACTGAGACTTTTTTTTCAGCACCGTTCGACGACTACTGCAACTGCTTGTCATCTTCTTTCAAAGACAAGCTTGCTTTCAAACTGAAACAACTCATTAAATATATTAGCACTTACATGAAAAGGATTATGTAAAACTTCCATTGTCTTAATCATCATGAATGTCAAATTTTGACTTGCATTGACAAGCCTCTTCATCTGCCCTGCATTCACTAAAGAAGAGTCTAGTTTTTTTTTTATGAGCTCTCAAAATGTACTCCTTTCTATCCTTGAATAAATGGTATTTGTTCTCATGGAGATGGAAGATATCTTTCCTGTCATACAATTAAGGACTGCCCAACACCATACCTATAATATCAAGCATAACCACATATAATTCAACTGTGTCATTGAAATGTGTAGTTATTGCAAAGTGCAACATGCACTTCTTTGAAACCTGTAAATTTGCATCTTACAAATCCAACCAAGAGGATATGGTTTTGGATGTGGAATGGTCTCAAGATTTAGTGTCTTGACTAAGTCTTCCGAAATAAGGTTCACTTACGACCCACTGTCAAACAATGTGTCAACCTTGGTATGTTTGGAAATGACCCTCACATGAAATAGTTCAATTCTCTTTTCTTCACTTGGAGCTTCTATGTGACAGTTAGAAATACTAGAACTAGGTTTATTTAAATTCTCTTTCCCCTTCAATTTCATTAGTGCCATAGCTATTATTTTTGTTTCATCTCCTGATTCTAACCTGAGGTCTTGTTCAGCTATTGCAACTGTCTTGCCTTTTTGTTGGAACAGGGTCTCCTACGAGCTGCGAAACTAGTCCGATTTTGTATATTTTTTATTATATTTAGTCTAGCACAAGGGTTTTGGGGTGAGTCAAAGCCCTGAAAGCATTGTAATGGGTCAAAGGGTAGACCTAGAGTCCACAAACCATGGTTTGCGGACCATAGCAATGATTAGGCCAAATTGTTATAAATAGAGGAACATTTTGAATTGTAAGAAGAAAAGATAAGGAAGAACTATTGATGCGAACTGTGGTTTAGTAGATCTCTTTGGGTTTTGGGGGATGTTAGTCACCCATAATTCTGATGATATCCTAAGATGACTAAATTACCAATCCTATATTTCTAGAAATAACATTTCAGACAAACATTATCAGTCCTAGAAATCTCACTGCCTTCATCATTTTAAATCTAAAAATTCACCAAAAAATATTCATCCATGCCTCCTAAAGGGTTATCCTACTGCTTTAGAGAAGAAGGCTCATTTTAGGCTGTTTTATCCCTATTTTTCAGTCCATTTCCCTCTAAGAAATATCCCTCATTTCCCTCATTTTTCTTCATTTTCCTTTAAAAGCCTTGTTAGCCCCCCTATAAATTTTTGACAAGCAAACAGGGGGCTAAATGTTTTTGAGCCTTCAAGGAATGCATTTCCTTTGAAAACACATCATCCTTGAAGCCTTTTGCATAGTTCCCTGCCTTTTTCTGTTTCCCTTTGCTGTCATGAAGTCAATAAGCCTTGCTGAACGATAAATTTTTGCTCAAAAGGCCTTATTTCGCCCCTTATATCTCTGCAGAATTCTCCCACTTTATCTTTTTTCCCTTTTTCCCAAAGTCCCCTTTATTCCCCCTAAATTCCCCCTTACTCTCCTAAATATTCCAAAAATCCCCTTTAAACCCCACTTTTATCCCTTGATTGGTTAATTTTCCCCTTTTCCCCCTTATAGTTTCCCTTTAAATGGCCTTAAAATCCATTAAAACAGGCCAAAACCCACGTTTGACTTTATACTAAGTCCTAAGCCCCTTTACCGCTAGCCCCGACCACTTTCCCACATGTGCCCTTAGCCTAGGACCAACACTTAAACCTCAAGCGCTAATCGCATCGGAAGACCGGAGCGGAACGTTAAATCCTGTGTAAACACCGAAAAGTTCCGATGCGATTGTTTTATTATACAAGTCCGCCGCTATTGTTCCGCACCGTTGATCTACCATAGATCGAACGGCCCACGCTAATCTCAAATGAATGCAATAGAAACACTTGTGTTAAGTCCTCCGATCGCTTGTCCTCTCCGATTTGGTGTGAGCCGTTGATCTGGTCCCCAGATCCAACGGCCATCGCTCAATCGCGCTCCCCGCCCATTCGCAATCGCAATTTCCAGAAGCGCGACCCTTAGCATCCCTCGATTGCGATCTCCCGATTGCTCCTCCACCGTCGGTCTGCCTCCAAATCGGACGGTTGGCACTTCATCGCACCCCACCAGTCGCCTCGCATTCCCTCTTTCGCATCTGCCGATCACGATTCCCCAATCCCATCCTGACCGTCCATCCTCCCCTCGATCCGACGGTCATCGCTCACTCCGCCCAATCGCAATCGGAAGTTTTGATGTGTGCCACCCCTATCCCCCCTCCGATTGTGATTGCCTGATTCAATCGCAGCCGTTCATCCATATTTGAAATCAACGGTCAAGATCTGATCGCCCTCCACCACTACCCGAGTTTGTAATAGGTTTATTTTAATTATGCAGACAACATAGAGAGGTCTATTCAGCGTTTGCGAGCGAATTAGCAGAAAGGATTCAGAGGGGGTTAATTCTATTGTTGATATTATTAATGTTTGACCCCACAATTCAAAGGAAAGGCGCAGTTTGAAGACCAACGTACACACAATAGTCTTATCTGTGTTTAATATCAACAGAACATTTTCTCCAGACGCACACCATTCCTACAACACCCTCCATGCCTCCTCGAGCCCTTAAAACGAATGTTACGAAGAGAGGCTTCTTCAAGACTGTCTGGACAACAGTAATTGAGGTATGGAGAGACCTGTAGATTTCTATCCATGTCATTTATTCCAGAATGGAAGCACAGAGTTCCAGACCACCTTAAGGATTTAAAGAACATATCAGAGGTCAATCTTGACCTGACAGAGGCTTCCAAACAGTCTCAGAGTACACACAGCGAATGCTGATTACCATTAAGTGGTATGGGCGTGAACACTTCCGCCTTACTATCTTAATGAGGCTCATTTAATTTTTCATCTGCTTCTGTTATTCTGGTTTCTCCTATAATAATTCCCGAGAATGATATTGTAAAGGTTGTTGTTGGGCCGTTGTTGTTCGGCTGTTGTCATTGTAGTTAGAGGGATTCAGTTTTGACTGTTAAAACAGTCTTGGGAGGGATTAGCAGAGTAGTTGTTTTGTAGTAGGCTGGGAGGAGAGTTTTGGGTTGTATTAGCCATTGAGCTCAATGTACATGAATGGCTTTGCATCATTAATCAAGCACATTTCACTGGATCCTGGTCTATTACTATTGGTGATGTTTTTTCTTGCTTTGTTTATTTCATTTTCATGCTGTTTCATTTTCTACTGGCTTGCATCAGAAGTTTGGCATAAGATTCATCCTTGATAGGTGCCTTATGTTGCTGCTCTCCTTGCCCTTAATGTTTTCTGCTTAATATGTTATCTGAGGATTGGTTTCAGTTAATTTAACCAGTGTATTGGATGTTATTGCCTACTCTCTGATGTATGAATTAAATGGATCAGTTCTTAGATGTTCTTGATTGGTTTAAGCTGGAATATTTGGGAACACTGGGGACTAGAGTTAGCCCTGTCCACTAGGATCCTTGTGCGAACAACTTACCTTTCTAAGATCCCTCTGTTAAACATTATCTCTGTTTTTCCTTGGAGCATGCTAAAGCTGACCTGGAGTTAAATGACCTCTGGTCCGATCTATAAGCTACCCCTTTGTCCCTCCTTTGAGAGTTGCCTATTAGTATGACCAAGCAGGTCTGGATTTAAATGACCTTTGGCCTGATCTATAGACAGAAATTAGGTTGCTCTCCTTCTTTCACTTTCAATCCTTAATGTTCCATCCCACCATCTAATCTAAAATATCCTTTAGTATTAGATGACTTGCCCTTTGGAAGCCTTGGCTAGTTGTTGCATGTAATTTCATTTCATGACTCCATAGCCCAATGGATGGCACTTTCTTGACCTATCCTCTTTGTTGAAAACATCCTGCTGCTTTGTTCCTTTTCTCTCATTGCTTTCTTAGTCTATGATCTCATGACCAACCCAGCAACCAACCAACCAAATCATTTAAAACCCCCCTTTTGTGCTTCAGAACTAGCCTAAAATATCATTTTGAGCTTCAAGGATATATCATTCTTTTTTCTATTGGAGAGATCCCTCTCTGGGTCTAGGACGGATAGATCCTAGGGCCCAAAGCGGTTCTGATGTTGTCTCATCTTTTGGTCTTGCCAATCTGGCCAAAACATGGGAACCCCAACATAATGGTGACTCTACTGGGGATTAGACCACTTTGCCTTTAGATTGGCTTCATTGCTGATGGTGGACAACAGCCTGCTTTAAACAGTTAAATTCATCCACCTGGCGACTCAACACTCCATAATCCTCAAAGACTACACTGGAGGAAGAACCTAAAAGATGGCTAGGCCTCATAGAAGGGTAGAACATATGGGTTGGATCTGGTTTAAAGAATTCATTATCTTTGTCTACCACTATGTTCTATCCTACTTCAAGTCTGATCAAGTGTACAAAGATGAGACCCACAATGAGTATGGGAAAGATCCCAAGCCTCAGTCTTTAGGTCAAATGCAGATCTGTACTCCTGTGAAGAATCGGGTGGAACAAGAAGCTCATGTTGTATCTCCCACCCTTAAAGAAGCTTCAAGTATCCATGAGCCCATTGTTACACCACCTACACCTACAAAGGTCATAGAAAGATACAAGCCTTTGGTTTTACCTCTTATCTTCCCACCCCTTCCTTCAGAACTGATAAACCAGCTGCCTCATTTTGATGGAGAAAATAAAGGGGTTACTGCTGAAGAACATGTTCAAAACCTTGAGGATTTACTTGAGATGTATGAAATAGAAGAAGATGATGTGTGCATTAGGATGTTTGCTTTTTCATTACAAGGAAATGTTAAGAGTTGGCTCAAAGGCCTTCCAGAGGCAAGCATTTTCAGCTTTCATCAGTTTTCTCATGTTTTCCTTGATAGATGGGCGGCCCCGAAGAATGCTCTCCTCATCCTAAATGAATATCAGACTTTGAGAAGGCAACCAGGAGAGACAGTGCTGAATTTTTCAGCCAGGTTCAATAAGGTATATGATGCAATACCTTCTGATCTAAAACCACCTTTGGGATGGGCTTTATCGCACTATCCAAGTTATTTTGACCCCGAGGTGGAATTCCATATAAGAGAAAGAGAACCTTCGAGCCTGTAGGAAATGCAGAATATAGAAATCACTGTTGAATACAACTTAAAGTGCAGGGAGGAAAGATTAAAAGCAGTGAAGAAAGACAAGGCAGAGCAAGTAAGACGGATCTCTTTAGAAAACAAGCTGGAAAGATTGATAGAGACTGTCAGTACCCTGCTGAACACAAAGGAGGGAGAAGGCGAGGCTGAGACCAGAGAGGATGATTGGAAGAGACCTACACCTTGTCCTCAAGAAAGACATACCAGATCACTGCAAGACATGAGTCACATACAAAGCATGTATGATGAACATAATTTTGAATCAGAAAACGAGCTTGCAGATTATTTTGAAGAAAGACTCGCTAAGAGTCCTGAAGATTTGATGGGTGATGATGCCTGTAATTATGATTTCTTTGATGTTGATCTGTCTGATGAGAATTTTTTCCAAAGGGAAACTAAGCTTGCAGGGCCATCATCAGTAGATTTGTGGGAGGAATATTATGACCATCAACTTTAGGAAAACGATGAGTCAATGCAGGCTATCTATGATACTGATGGAGAAGGCTTTGAAAGCATGAGCGCAGAGGGAGATTCATTAAATCTTCTCTCTATTTTATATCCCAACATCAGCTATATTTGCCAAGAAAATGGAAGCCAGCAGCTCTTCAGCACCGAGGACGAGGAAGAAAGAATTGAAGAAGATCTTGAGCGGAATGAATATCCGGAGCCTTCTCCCGAAAGGATTAAGGTAATCAAAGAATCCCCCGTTCAAGAATATGTTATTTTTTTCACAGAGTCTCAACAGAACCAGCCTACGCTACTAGAGGACGTCACTGTGGAATATAATGATCCCTCTAGCTCAGGCTGCAGTGAAGATGAGATATATCTCCTTTTCCACAGACATAGGAGGTATTCCTAGTGGATGCCCATATGCCAAATACGCCCAACCAGGAAGAGGAGGAGTGTGATTACAGAGGCCCCACTGCAGATGCAGTGATTGAAGCTACCCGGGATACAGACAGCCTACCAACCATGGCAGGCCTTAAAGAAGAAAGTTTATATCATGTGCTGATTTATCCTATGGAAGAATACATGGAGGCCCTGATTGGCTCAGATCCTCAAGCATCAATCCTTTGCAAGAGCCAAATACATCAGAATTGGTCACCACTACTGGTGGCCTCTGTTTTGAAGAAAAACATGCAGAGCACCCTGGGGTTATCTCTGACAGGCAGTCAGTGCTCATATCCTTTTTTTCTATTACTTGACTGGCTGCATTGGCATTATATCACCTAGAGCATCAGATATTTCCAGTTAGAGTAGGGTAGGTAGGAAGTCTAAAATAAAGCTCACCCTGTGAGCATGTAGTTAGTTGTTTTTTAATTTCTGCAGCAAGCCAGACAGTTTAATCCTGGCTTGACTATTTTCAATTTCTGTCTTAGAATGTAGAGAAGAAGTCTGCTAGATAGTTTAATCCTAGCAGGTATTAGATTAGGTAGAGAAGTATGTGAGGCCAACAGTCTAATCTGGTCTCATGGAGCAATAAGGGTAGATTTAGAATAGGTTTATTTTCTATTGAAAAAATAAATGATGTAAAGGGTCTGCTAGTTCAAATGCACCCTAGAAGAACAATGCTAGGATTGTAGGATGGGTAGGTATACTGTTAGAGAATTCTTATGCTGATCTATCATATTTGTGGCAGCCGAAAATCAAAGAAGAAAGGTGGCTTAAGCAGCAGGCATCTGGCCTACACCGAAGATCAATTTCTGAATTCTTAACTCCTTCAAGAAGAAGCCATCCCCATGTGGAGCCACTGTTAGCCCCCCTATAAATTTTTGACAAGCAAACAGGGGGCTAAATGTTTTTGAGCCTTCAATGAATGCATTTCCTTTGAAAAAACATCATCCTTGAAGCCTTTTTCATAGTTCCCTGCCTTTGTCTGTTTCCCTCTGCTGTCATGAAGTCAATAAGCCTTGCTGAACGATAAAGTTTTGCTCAAAAGGCCTTATTTCGCCCCTTATATCTCTGCAGAATTCCCCCACTTTATTTTTTTTCCCTTTTTCCCAAAGTCCCCTTTGCTCCCCTAAATTCCCCCTTACTCTCCTAAATCTTCCCAAAATCCCCTTTAAACCCCACTTTTATCCCTTGATTGGTTAATTTTCCCCTTTTCCCCCTTATCGTTTCCCTTTAAATGGCCTTAAAATCCATTAAAACGGGCCAAAACCCATGTTTGACTTTATATTAAGGCCTAAGCCCCTTTCCCGCTAGCCCCGACCACTTTCCCACATGTGCCCTTAGCCTAGGACCAACGATTAAACCTTAAGCACTAATCGCATCGGAAGACCGGAGCAGAACGTTAAATCCTATGTAAACACCGAAAAGTTCCGATGCGATTGTTTTATTATACAAGTCTGCCGTTATTGTTCCACACCGTTGATCTACCATAGATCGGATGGCCCACGCTAATCATGAATGAACGCAATCACAACACTTGTGTTAAGTCCTCCGATTGCTTGTCCTCTCTAATTTGGTGTGAGCTGTTGATCTGGTCCCCAGATCCAACGACCAGCACTCAATCACGCTCCTCGCTCATTCGCAATCGCAATTTCCAGACGCGCGACCCTTCGCATCCCTCGATTGCGATCTCCCGATTGCTCCTCCGCCGTCGGTCTGCCTCCAAATCAGACGGTTGGCGCTTCACCGCACCCTACTAGTCGCCTCGCATTCCCTCTTCTGCATCCGCTGATCACGATTCCTTGATCCCATCCTGACCTTCCATCCTCCCCTCGATCTGACGGTCATCGCTCACTCCGCCCAATCGCAATCGGAAGTTTCGAGGTGTGCCACCCCTGTCCCCCCTCCGATTGTGATTTCCCGATTCAATCGCAGCCGTTCATCCATATTTGAAATCAACGGTCAAGATCTGATCGCCCTCCACCACTGCCCGAGTTTGTAACATGTTTATTTTAATTATGCAGACAACATAGAGAGGTCTATTCAGCGTTTGCCAGCAAATTAGCAGAAAGGATTCAGAGGGGGTTAATGCTATTGTTGATATTATTAATGTTTGACCCTGCAATTCAAAGGAAAGGCGCAGTTTGAAGACCAACGCACACGCAACAGTCTTATCTGTGTTTAATATCAGCAAAACATTTTCTCCAGACGTACACCATTCCTACAACACCCTCCATGCCTCCTTGAGCCCTTAAAACGAATGTTACGAACAAATGCTTCTTGAAGAATGTCTGGACAGCAGTAATTGAGGTATGGAGAGACCTGTAGATTTCTATCCATGTCATTTATTCCAGAATGGCAGCGCAGAGTTCCAGACCACCTTAAGGATTTAAAGAACATATCAGAGGTCAATATTGACCTGAAAGAGGCTTCCAAACAGTCTCAGAGTACACATAGCGAATGCTGATTACCATTAAGTGGTATGGGCATGAACACTTCCGCCTTACTGTCTTAATGAGGCTCATTTAATTGTTCATCTTCTTCTGTTATTCCGGTTTCTCCTATAAGAATTTCTGAGAATGATATTGTAAAGGTTGTTGTTGGGCCGTTGCTGTTCGGCTACTGCCGTTGTAGTTAGAGGGATTTAGTTTTGACTGTTAAAACAAGCTTGGGAGGGATTAGCAGAGTAGTTGTTTTGTAGTAGGCTGGGAGGAGAGGTTTGGGCTGTATTAGCCATTGAGCTCAGTGTACATGACTGGCTTTGCATCATTAATCAAGCACATTTCACTGGATCATGGTCTATTACTATTGGTGATGTTTTTTCTTGCTCTGTTTATTTCATTTTCATGCTGTTTCATTTTCTACTGGCTTGCATCAGAAGTTTGGCATAAGATTCACCCTTGATAGGTGCCTTATGTTGCTGCTCTCCTTGCCCTCAATGTTTTCTACTAAATGTGATATCTAAGAATTGATTTCAGTTAATTTAACCAGTGTAGTGGATGTAGTTGCCTGCTCTCTGATGTATGAATTAAATGAACCTGTTCTTAGATGTTCTTGTTGGGTTTAAGATGGAAGATTTGGGAACACTGGGGATTAGAGTTAGCCCTGTTCACCAGGATCCTTGTGCGACCAAATGACCTTTCTAAGATCTCTTTGTTGAACTTGTCTCTGTTTTTCCCTTGGAGTTGCTAAAGCAGACCTGGAGTTAAATGACCTCTGGTCTGATCTACAAACTACCCCGTTGTCCCTCTTTTGAGAGTTGCCTATGAATATGTCCAAGTAGGTTTGGAGTTAAATGACCTCTGGCCTGATCTATAGATAGAAATTGGTTGCTTTCCTTCTTTCACTCTCTCTCCTTGATGTTTTATCCCACCATCTAATCTAAAAGATCCTTTAGTATTAGATGACTTGCCCTCTGAAAGCCTTGGCTAGTTGTTGCCCGTAATTTCCTTTCATGACTCCATAGCCCAATGGATGGCACTCTCTCGACCTATCCTCTTTGCTGAAACATCCTGCTGCTTTGTTCCTTTCTTTCATTACTTTCTCAGTCTATGATCTCATGACCAACCTATTAACAAACCAACTAAATCATTTAAAACTCCCCTTTTGTGCTTTCATAACTAGCCTAAAATATTATTTTGAGCTTCAAGGATATATCATTCTTTCTTCTATTGGAGAGATCCCTCTCTAGGTCCAGGAAGGCTAGATCCTAGGGCCCAAAGCGATTCTGATGTCGTCTCCGTTGGGGTTCCCATGTTTTGGCAAGATTGGAAATACCAAAAGATGAGACAACATAGAACCACTTTCAGACCTTAGGATCTAGCCCTCCTAGGTCCAGAGAGGGATCTCTCTATAATAGTCAAGGTATATGGCTTTGAAGCTCAAGTTTAAGATATTAGGCTAGTTATAGGCACAGGGTTTGTTTGTTTGATTTAGAGTTTGGTTGTTGAGAATCAGGAAGGAAGGGTTCGTCATAAGACAAGGCCGTGCAACAAAGGATATAGACAGAGGAGAAATAGTCCAGGGAATACCAAGTCCATTGGGCAATGGAGTCAAGAAAGGATTTACTTGCTATTCAACATGCAAGCTTTCAGTTGGGCTAGTCATCTAAAGCCTTGGATCCTAAAGATGACAGTAGGAATGAAACATTAAGGACTGAAGATGAAAGGAGAAGAACCGTCCAATTATGTCTATAGATCAGGTCAGAGGTCATTTAACTCCAGAACTTCTTGAACACAATCAGGGGTAGCACGAGGGATCTTAGAAAGGCTTAATGGAATGGAAAGATCCTAGTGAGGCAGGGACAAAGCTCTAGACCTCCCAGTGTTCTCAACACATTCGATCAAATCCCCACAAGAACATCTAAACATGGATTTCCTTAATTCATACATCAGAGAGCAGGCAATAACATCCACTACACTAGTTAAATCCATTGAAATCAATATTCAGATACACATATAAGTAGAAAACATATAGGGCTGGGAGAGCAACAACATAAGGCAGCTAACATGGGTGAATCTTACGCCAAATTTCTGATGCGAGTCAGAAGAACTGAAATGAAATGAAATAAACACAGAGATAGGAAAACATCACCGCAGCTTTAGATCAGGATCCAAAGGAATGTGCTCATTATATTAAATATCAACACCAATCAAGTACAACATAGCCAATAATTTGGTCACTTAATCTGAATACATCTCACTCGGCCTACGTTACAATTATACACAGAGTTCTTATCTCAGGAGGAACTGCTTACATTTCTCTGATAACTCATCAACCACCTTTACAACAACTTCCTCATAGTTTTTATAGCTGAAAAAGAGCAGAGGAAGTAGGTAGAACACTAAATATAACATTAAATTCAAAAAAGAAGGAAAGGGCCGAAGCCCATTCTGTTTGGAACTCTGAGCCTTAATTTTTGGCACTCTTTGGAGAAAAGGAGGGTCTTCGTCAGGCTTCATTAATTCCCGGTATGTTTCAGATGCATCCTGGTGTAGTACCTTTGGTGAATAAACAAAATGGTAATGAAAAACGGACTGGTCCGCCGTACTTGAGCAGCAAATGCTCGGATCTCCTTGGACTGCGTGCTGAGCGGAGATCTCCTCTGGAGCACGACATGTAATCAAGTGGTAGGGGCAATTCATCCTTCTTCGGACGAAGACATTCTGCCAGTGTGGACACCTACCCTTCATTAAATTATTTGCCTCTGACAGTGGAAAACTTGCGGTCGCCTCCATACTGTGCAGTTATGGTAGCGTTTCAACCCTTGTACTCTTTAGAAAAAATCACAACTGTGTGAGGAAAATCGATGCAATGGAAGACCGGTGGAGCGGAGGGCGAAAAATATGATTGTGCGGCGACGGAATGGAGGCTTTCACCAAAAAATGGTGACAAAATGCAAAGGAATGCGAAGGGAAGGCAGTGACATGCGATGAGGAGGAACCCAGCCGCAGGCGGGTGGCGATTTGCTTCGAGCCGTTGGATCTTAAACCCAACGGTTGGCCAAGGTTTAGGCGGGGAATCGCAGTCGCGATGGACGAGGGGGGATTGCATACTTATAATTTTCGATTGCGACCGAGGAAGGGGAAACGGTTGGGAATGCGATGACGGTTGGGTTCGCACAGGAATCAACGATGGAGGATTTGCGACGCGATCGGATCGCATCGCAAATATTTGCGATGGATCACTCGAACGGACAAGTGAGAATGCGATAATGCGACGGTGCGATTATGCGATCGAGCGATGGTCACATCGCAAATATTTACGATGCGATCCCATCGCATCGCAAATATTTGCGATGGATCCAATGAACAAGCGAATGAAACTGCGATGCGCGACTTGCGATAGGCGGCGGTTATATAATGTGATATAAACTTTATAATAAAGTTTATAACAAACAAGCGGGGTATGCAAGGGTGAAGGCTATAAACGCATATTTTGTATTAAAATGGTTTATAACGCGATGGAAGTCGGAAAAGAGGGGAAGAGGGGTCCAAGGCCTGTAGTAAGATAGGAAAGTGGGTATTTGTCCCTTTAAAGTGATCTAAAGGTTAGGAAGGGAAGTAATAAGGGAACAAAGGGGAAGATGGCCTACAAAGGGTAGGGGAAAGAATTTAAAGGGGATTTTGAGGGGAAATGAAAGGCAAGTGGGGAAAAAGAAGGGGAGACAAAGGGGATAGAAAACAAAGGCTTAGGGGAATGAAATAAGAGGGAAAAGGGGGCCTTTGGGCATCTCTTCACAAACAAAGAGGCTTTATGATGGGAATCAGCAGAAGGGAATTTATCAGAGGACATAAGGCACAAGGAGGCTTCAAGGATGATGTGTTTTCCGGGGAAATGCATTCCTTGAAGGCTCAGAAACATCTTAGCCCCTTATTTGCTTGTCGAAAATTTATAGGGGGCTAACAGTGGCTCCACATGGGGATGGCTTCTTCTTGAAGGAGTCAAGAATTCAGAAAATAAATCTTTGGTGTAGGCCAGCTGCCGGTTGCTTGGCACATCTCTTTCTCTGATCAGCTACCACAATGTGAATATGTTACATCAGCAGAAACATTTTCCCCAATCAAACTTCCTACCCGCACTACAATCCTATCATTTTTCTTCTTTAGGGTGCATTTGAGCTAGCAGACCCTTTACATCATTTTATTTTACAAATAGAAAATAAAACTATTCTAAATATACCCTTATTGCTCCATGAGACCAGATTAAACAGTTGGTCCCACAGCGTTTCACTACCTACACTACCACCTGCTAGGATCAGACTGTCTAGCAGGTTTCTCCTCTACATTCTAAGACAGAAAATGAAACAACTAACTACCTGATCATAGACTGAGCTTTTCCTACCTACCCTATTCTAACTTGACATATTTACAAGACTAGCTTACAAACACTATCTTCCAATGTAACCAGTCCATCAAGTGATCCCATGGCTGGTCCTTCTTGCTCAACTCCTTGAGCATGCTGGATAGGCAGGGCAGCTCCCACTCTTTTTGTTCAATAACAGCAGCTTTGAAAAAATTTCCTTCTGTTTGCAACATGCTGCTCAAGAAGACCTTTGATCCTTCTTCAAATGTATGCAGGAAATGTGCATAAGGATCATGAAAAGATACCTGGCTATGAGTATCTGGCAGGCATGCTTCAACCAGGATCTCTTCTTCTTCCACTGGATCAAGAATGAGACTCTCCTGAGAAAGAGAATCTCCTTCATCTTCTTCATTTTATGAACTGGAGGACTTATCATAGACTGTAGCTATGTCCCCCTGGAGCTCTAACACATTCTGATCCGGTGTGCTGAGCTCTATGAAAAGATTCATGTATTCTTGAGCAGGGGTGTACCCTTTTGCTTCCTCTTTTTTAAGAGAAGGCTCTTTTCTTTCAACCCGCTCAAAAACCTCTTCTTTTCTTTCATCCTCATCTTCTGAAAGGAAAGACTACTGGTTTCTGACCTTACTGATGATCTATGGTAGAGCAGAATGAAGATTCCAAGAATCTCCATCTGCTGATATATTGTCGCAGCTCTCCTCATCAGTGTCATAGATAGGCTGACTGGTTTCATTACCTCTCTGAAATTGCTGGCTCTAGTTTTCTTCCCATGAATCTAAGGATGATGGTCCTGTAAGCTCGGCTTCTCTTTGAAAGCACTCACCCTCAAATAGATCATGAAAAGGAAAATCATAACTGTAAGTAATATCACCCTTCAAACCTATCGGACTTTCAGCAGGTCTTTCTTCATTCCGATCCACAGAGGAGTCTTCTGAAACTGAATCATCAAACTCATAAGATGAGTGAGCGAGGGAGTGTGTCCTATAGAAGACTTCTGGGGTGGACTGCTGGTTTAATATTTGACCAATCTCCTCTTCTGTCAAAAGAGGAGCTTCCCTCTCATTACGGACAGAAAAATAGCAGTCTTCTTTCTCTTGTGTAAGCTGATTTGGAGGCTGGATGTTTCTTTGAGCCTCTTCTTCCACATCAGGCTTTGCCTCTTTTATGTGGTCTCGTTTTTCTTCAAGGCAGCTTTCCCTATCAGCCTTTGCTAAAAGGTCCTGATATTCTTTGATCAGCGTAACACAAGCCATAGGTAAGCAATCAGGCAATTCCTGATTACCTTCCTCCTCATCTTCTACAGATTCTTGAGTATCATACGTGTCCTGCTCATTGTCTAGGTCTTGAGTTTGTTCTTGTTCTGGAGAAGGCATAGGTTGTTCTGAATAATCATCATTTGCATTCATATTAGCCATATGCGTTTCCAGCACTTTACCAAACATTTCGATTATTTCACATAATTTATCATACAAAGCATCATACTTTGTATCTCTGTCCATGTTTGGATCTATATTTATGCAAAGAAGGCTACTGCTTCTTCTCAACCAGTTCAGAGTCTTCTACCAGTGGAGTCATTTGGTCTTTGGATCATAGGGAATGTGGAGTCGCCAGGTGGATGTATATGAATGTTTGAAGCAGGATGCTATCCACCATCAGCAATTGAAAGCCAATATAACCAGAGATTGAAGGGTTTCTAAGGTCCTTGTGATATGGAATGAAAAATGCTTAGAATCTCCCCAGCGGAGTCGCCATTATGTTGGGGTTCCCATGTTTTGGCAAGATTGGCAATACCAAAAGATGAGACAACATAGAACCACTTTCGGACCTTAGGATCTAGCCCTCCTAGGTCCAAAGAGGGATCTCTCTATAATAGTCAAGGCATATGGCTTTGAAGCTCAAGTTTAAGATATTAGGCTAGTTATAGGCACAGGGTTTGTTTGTTTGATTTAGAGTTTGGTTGTTGAGAATCAGGAAGGAAGGGTTCATCATAAGACAAGGCCGTGCAAAAAAGGATATAGACAGAGGAGAAATAGTCCAGGGAATACCAAGTCCATTGGGCAATGGAGTCAAGAAAGGATTTACTTGCTACTCAACATGCAAGCTTTCAGTTGGGCTAGTCATCTAAAGCCTTGGATCCTAAAGATGACAGTAGGAATGAAACATTAAGGACTGAAGATGAAAGGAGAAGAACCGTCCAATTCTGTCTATAGATCAGGTCAGAGGTCATTTAACTCCAGACCTTCTTGAACACAATCAGGGGCAGCACGAGGGATCTTAGATAGGCTTAATGGAATGGAAAGATCCTAGTGAGGCAGGGACAAAGCTCTAGACCTCCCAGTGTTCTCAACACATTCGATCAAATCCCAACAAGAACATCTAAACATGGATTTCCTTAATTCATACATCAGAGAGCAGGAAATAACATCCACTACACTGGTTAAATCCATTGAAATCAATATTTAGATACACATATAAGTAGAAAACATATAGGGCTGGGAGAGCAGCAACATAAGGCACCTAACATGGGTGAATCTTACGCCAAATTTCTGATGCGAGCCAGAAGAACCGAAATGAAATGAAATAAACACAGAGATAGAAAAACATCACCGCAGCTTTAGATCAGGATCCAAAGGAATGTGCTCATTATTTTAAATATCAACACCAATCAGGTACAACATATCCAATAATTTGGTCACTTAATCTGAATACATCTCACTCGGCCTACGTTACAATTATACAAAGAGTTCTTATCTCAGGAGGAACTTCTTACATTTCTCTGATAACTCATCAACAACCTTTACAACAACTTCCTCATAGTTTTTACAGCTGAAAAAGAGCAGAGGAAGTAGGTAGAACACTAAATATAACATTAAATTCAGAAAAGAAGGAAAGGGCCGAAGCCCATTCTGTTTGGAACTCTGAGCCTTAATTTTTGGCACTCTTTGGAGAAAAGGAGGGTCTTTGTCAGGCTTCATTAATTCCCAGTATGTTTCAGATGCATCCTGGTGTAGTACCTTTGGTGAATAAACAAAATGGTAATGAAAAACGGACTGGTCCGCCGTACTTGAGCAGAAAATGCTCGGATCTCCTTGGACTTCGTGCTGAGTGGAGATCTCCTCTGGAGCACGGCATGTAATCAAGTGGTAGGGGCAATTCATCCTTCTTCGGACGAAGACATTCTGCCGGTGTGGACACCTACCCTTCATTAAATTCTTTTCCTCTGACAGTGGAAAACTTGCGGTCGCCTCCATACTGTGCAGTTATGGTGGCGTTTCAACCCTTGTACTCTACAGAAAAAATCACAACTGTGTGAGGAAAATCGATGCAATGGAAGACCGGTGGAGCAGAGGGCGAAAAATATGATAGCGCGGCGACGGAATGGAGGCTTTCACCAAACAATGGTGACAAAATGCAAAGGAATGCGAAGGGAAGGCAGTGACATGCGATGAGGAGGAACCCAGCCGCAGGCAGGTGGCGATTTGCTTCGAGCCGTTGGATCTTAAACCCAACGGTTGGCCAAGGTTTAGGCGGGGAATCGCAGTCGCGATGGACGAGGGGGGATCGCATACTTATAATTTGTGATTGCGATCGAGGAAGGGGAAACGGTTGGGAATGCGATGACGGTTGGGTTCGCACGGGAATCAACGGTGGAGGATGTGCGACGCGATCGGATCGCATCGCAAATATTTGCGATGGATCACTACCTCTCCGCTTCTATATCTGCTTCTGCCCAGCTCCCCCGCCCCCACGCAGCCTCTGAAAGTAGTAGAGCATCCACTATAGGATTTATTAACATTTTTGTTTGTTTTTCAGGGTTTAATGGAAGTCTTTCAAGGTCAGAAGGCCCTCTCAAGGTTTAATTAAGGAGCGAGACAGAGGATCACTACCTCTAAGGCCCAAAGTAACTGCATAATCACCAAAAATAAGTGTTCAAGGGTTATTCCTATGGTTTGAAAGGTGCTGGTTATGCAAATAAGACCCTCGACACACCAAAGGCACCTGCACACAACAAAAGCAAAGAAAGAACCATGAAGATGAAGTTAAAAGGCTAAAGAATCAGAGGTTAAAGGCTTCAGGCAAAATTAAAACCTTAAAGTAGAGGATTAAAGCCTAAACAGAATTCTGAAGTTAAAAAACAAATAAACAAAGGTTTTAATCAAAATAGATAAAGTGTTAAAAGACAGTGAAAGGTAGTTTTAATAAATAAAATAGAGAAAATATATGCTTGAAAACAACCTCGAATGTATCAAAAGAGCAGATATTCGCCTAATAACTCAAAAAGACACCTTTTACTTATTTTATGTTTTAAAGGGAAAATTGGCAGTTATTACGCAAAAGAAGATATTATAAACTATCAGACAGTTATTGTAAAAGGAAGCAAGGAGCCTCAAAGTCAATCTTTTCAGCTGTTTTCATCCTCAGGATATAAAGACATATTTAATACACATAGGAGTAGTTATGAAACAATCCTACCTTATGCCTTGTATGGTTTTTTAAGGATATGAGTGCATTTACTGTGTCATTAATGACATTATGAACCCTAGATGTTTCCACCTCCTCATTTGCAGCATAAATAATACATTTAAACTCATTGTAAAGGGGCATTTTATAACTCTTTGAAGTAATACATAGTTCTGCTGAGATTAAAGAGAAATTGATGTACTAGAACCTGTGGATGTTTTGACCTGTTTGTGGATGAAGAAAGCCTATCATTGGATCCTTTAGCTTGGCTATTGGTTAAGTATTCTAAATTGTTTAATGTTTTTCCTGTTTTCATTCTGTTTTCACCATCTCATGCTTGCAGGAGAGTAAAAGTTTTAGGCTAAGAAATATCTCTTGGAAGCACCTTAGACATGTTTACTCTTCACTGTCTTTATGTTTTTCATCTGCTAAATGTTTGATTGAGTAATTTTAACTACTTTTTCAACCTTAAAGCTTCTTTATTTCAGAAGTAATTCAATACAGTTGGCCTTAAGATGATTTATGGTTTTCCCTGCTTCTTGTTGACACTTTAATAAAACTATTTCTGAAGTCTCCTTTCAAGGTACCATTGTCCAAATTTTGCCAAAGAGGTCTGTTTTGATCATGCCCTTTATACTTGCTCAAATAATTATTTTGAAAGTCTTTATAATTGCAGTCCTATATGTTTAGGAGTTCCCTCTTCTATGAATGCAATTATCTGTTTATCTTGAATGTTTTCTTATCCTTGAAAGTGAAATCTTTGATGAAATAGAGAGTTCCTCGACTCTTAGATTTCATTTTGAAAGTTTGTCTTGAAATTATTTGTTGAAGTATAGTTTCTAGAATTCATGGTTAGCCCTGTCTATAAATTACTGCTTCCTGTTCAAATGATGCTTTAAGTCCCTTTGTTGAAGAGTACATATAATTAAGGATTCTTAATTTCCCTTAGTTATACTTTTCATTATAAAATCTTGATGTTCATTTCATTTCACCTAAAAACTTTGTAGATCCAATAGCCAAGTTATGTTTTCCCTTTGATACCCCTAATTCATCTACAAACTTGTTACAAACTTCCATTAGACTCCATTTCCCAATGACTTGGATATTTCCCTTTCTATCTATGCTTCCTAGGTCATCATGTCCCACAAAAAAATCAAACAAACTCAAGCTTAATAACTAGCCTAAAATCAACCCTTTACAAGCAAACAAGTCATATTTTTGCAAACATATTAAGAGATCCCTCATTGAGACTAGGAGGGCTAGATCCTAGAGCTCTAAAGATTGGTTTACATGTTGCCTTGTCATTTGGTTTACCAATCAGCCAAATCTCATGATCTCAACATTTTGGCGATCATGGTGGGACCACTGAGTTCATAGTTGCCTAACAAGCTCTTATAGACTCATTAGTCTTTCAAGCAATCATAGAAACTCAGAAAAAACCCAAAAATATTTTGGATTGGTTTTAAATAAACCACTGGTGGTGGACCATAAAACATTTTACCTTCAGAAAAGCTAAAAATTTCCACCTGGTGACTCCACTAAGCCCCAGTAGGCCTATTACTACTCTAAATCTCCAGATTTACTTAGGATTGTGTTAACTAGCCTTGAGGAAGTTTAGAAGCCTAGTTATCCTATTGTAGAAATCACTATGAGAGGAAATTTTTTGAAGAACAGTCCTAAAAACCTCTTCCTCTCTAAAATGTTGAGAAACTGAAATCTAGCTTCACATAGGATCAACACTAGATCCCATCCAGATCCTAATCCCCCTACCATAGTTGACAATCCAGAGAGGATTTTGTGGCAAAATTCTAGACCTGGAAAATCAACTACTGATAGAACCATCACAAGAATAAGATCTGTCCCTGAAAACTTCACAGTCTTGAAAGATTCTCACTTTGACTTACCTCACACAAAGAACCTCTTTAGAAATAAGTGTCAAAGTGATTTAAACCAAGCTGATTTTGATATCACAGATTTGCAATAGAGCTTTATCAGAGAGGCCTCACCTTCAACTCCCCATGATTCTCAGCTTCTCTATCATTTCATCTCCTTCCACAACAAATCTGCTCATCATCAGTTTGCTGGCCCAAGTGTTTCTTCCACTCCTATCCACACATTCACTGTTCAAAGCACTCCATTTCAGCCCACTTTCCCTCTTGTAAATCCACCTCTTGCAAACCCCCCCCATTATTTCCAATCATGGCAGCATGGTATGCCCCACTTGTGTTACCACAACCTATGGCTCCCTTACCAAATGATTACCAGTTCAAAATTCTCCATTTCACAGCAAATGAACCTACTACTTCCCAGCAGCATGTAGACAAAATGAATGATGCTTTTGATTACATGGAAATAGAAGAAGAGACCATTAAGATGAGAATTTTTGCTCAAATTTTGGGAGGAGAAGTCAAGAAATGGTTTAAAAACTTAGCTCCTCACAGCATAAATGATCTCCCTTATTTATATCAAACATTCATAAACAAATAGGAAATCAGAAAAAACCCTCTCCAAATCCTTTCAGACTATACTAACCTCAAAAGGAATACTAGGGAAAGTGTCCATGATTAATGCACTAGATTCAACAGTGTGTATAATGCACTTTCTCCAGACATGAAACCTCCTCTAGGCTTAGCCTTGGCTAAATTACCCGAAGGATTTGACCCTAAAATGGCCTACCAACTAAGAGAAAGAGACCCCTCAACTTTAGAAGATATGCCGAGGGGAGCCATGAGTGTAGAGGAAAATCTGATTGAAAAGAGAGCTAGGTTGAGAGTAGAGAAAAGAGTTACATACAAGGATGATACAATACCATCAACCTCATCATCAGATACTAAAATTGATAACTTAGTGAAGGTAATGGAGAGGATGCTTGAAAAGATAAATCTGAATGATAGAGTGTCTCCTAGAGAAAACCAAAACATAAATAGAAACCAAAATCTTAGAAGAGACCTGAATCAAGATAGGCAAAGAGATAATGACCAACAAATTAGGCCTCCTTTTCAACAAAACTATGTTGATCAAGAAGAAGAAAGGGAAGTTGAAAGGCTGTAAGAAAATCATGTAAACTTGATAGGATCTGACAGTGAGACAGATGTTTTTCTCACTGAAGAAGAACAAGGATTCTTCTCTTTAGAACAAACTGAATACAATAATGATGATTCTGAAGATTACAGATTGGGGTTTGAAAATGCTATCATGGAGGTACACAAACAATACAATCTTAGAAGCAAAGGTAGTCCAGAGAGTTCCAGTGACAAAAACACTAGTACTGCTGTTAAGAAAACATTAGAAAATCAACCTAAGAAAACAACAAGTAACACCAACACTTTAGCCAAGAAAAATGACCAAAATAAAGATAAAAACATTTAGCAAAGTGTTGAACAAAGCTACCCTAGTACTTCTGCTAGTGGCCCTAACAAATCTGTCCCAAATAACAGTCCGAATAAAAATCAGCAAATCAGAATTGCTGAAAGAGTTGTAAATGACAAAACAGATGTAAATATGTAAAAAACAATAGTTCCTTTCAACCTTGAAGGGGAAATTTCCAAGATTAAAATCACCATACCCTTAGCTGAATTAGTAACTCGGGATGTATATAAAAAAAAAGTTTTGAAAGCTTTGAATATGGATAGTAACACTGATACTTTAAACTTGGCAGATGATAAACTAGAATTATTGTTTGGTCCTGAAGTTGAAGGGAAATACCAAGAAGGCGCTATCCCTCCCTTCTATGTCAACTTGAATATACATGAGAAAATCTTGCACAATGCCATGCTAGACTCAGGTGCTTCTCACAATATTATGCCCAAAGCAGTAATGGAAAGCCTAGGCTTAGAAATTACTAAACCATACAAATACCTGTATTCTTTTGATTCCAACAGGGTCAAATTCTTAGGCTTAATTAAATATTTGTGTGTTAACCTATCTCAAATTCCTGCTAAGAGTCTAGTAATGGACATAGTGGTAGCTGACGTTCCCCCTAAGTATGGCATGCTTTTATCTAGATCCTGGGGAGCCAAAATTCAGGGTAGCCTTCAAATGGACATGTCTTATGCCACCATTCCAGTATTTAACCAAACTAGAAGACTATATAGGGAATCCCACATGAAATACATGGTGAGCAACATAGACATACCAAACAATTCTCCTATCTACTCCATCCATTCAGATTTGGATTCCTTTATCTTATATAATGAAGATGAAATCAACCAACAAGAAAAATGAAAACAAAGGAGAATTTAGTCTACCAGAACAATCAAATATGCCATAAATTCAAGAAAATAACAGTCTAGATTTCAGCAATCTTGAAAAACAGAAAGAAAATGAAAGAGAAATTGAAATACATTGAAAAATAAACTTTGATGGCTCTTGTAGTAAACTAAGTGTAGGGGCTGGTGTATGGATACAAATCATAAACAAAGGATTCTCCTCCAAACTAGATTTTCCATGCACAAACAATATTGCTGAATATGAAGCCCTCCTTATTGGCCTACATTTACTCAAATATTTAGGAGCCAAAAGAATATCAGTCCAAGGGGATTCTGAACTAATTATTAGGCAGATTAAAGGGGAGTATTCAACCAAAAACCCAAAACTTAGAGAATATAGGAATGCTGCCCTTGACCTCCTTAAAACCTTTGAAAAATACGAACTCGTTTTAATCCCAAGAGCTCAAAATAATCTAGAAAATGAACTTGCCTTTGCTGCTAGTAATTGCCAAATACCAGAGACCAATGAACAATTCGATGTAAAGGTAAAAAATAGACCTGTAATACCAGATAATGAAGATTATTGGCAAGTGTTTGAAAGAGACAAACACATAGATGATTTTCTGAAATCAAATAATGACTTTGCCATGCCAACACCTGTTTTAAGCCATGAGGAAGACTGTTTTAATGAAGAACAAAACCCTGAAACAACGTTGTCCTCCTCTGCTAATATAAACCATTTTGAACCTCCATTTGGAGCAGAAATAGTTGACAATGTGGACTAGAAAGACCTGAAAATTTTACATTGTAAAAAGAATACAATTCCAAGAGGTCTTACACCATTAGAACAAATTTTTGATTTCAATGATGTAGCCAAAGAACCAAGAATGGAGCCTATAGAAACAAACATAGAAGAACATAACATAGGCAGCTTAGCAGAACCCAAAATGATCAAGCTGTCCATCACTCTCCCAGCTCATATTAAATAGCAATAAATAGACTTGTTCAAAGAATTTAAAGATGTATTCGCATGGGGATACAAGGATTTAAAATCATATGATACCAGAATCATTCAACATAAAATTACTTTTAAGGAAAATTAGAAACCCTTCAAACAAAAACTCAGAAGAATAAACCTTGTTTTATTGCCTTTACTTGAGAAAGAGATTAAGAAAATGTATGAGGCTGGGATCATAGTTCATATCAGGTGTTCAGAATGGGTTTCCAACTTAGTATATGTTAGGAAAAATACTGGGGAAATTAGACTTTGCATTGATTTCATAAATATAAATAGAGCCTCCCTTAAAGATAACTATCCCTTGCCAAAAATGGATCATATACTTCAAAGGGTAGTTGGGTGTAAAACAATTTCATTGCTAGATGGGTTCTCAGGTTATAATCAGGTTTTAGTACTCCCAAGTGACCAACATAAAACTGCTTTTACTACACCTTGGGGTACATTCATGTATATCAAAATGTCATTTGATTTAATGAATTCAGGGGCCACCTTCCAAAGGGCCATGGACATAGCCTTCTCAAAAGACATAGGCTATTTCATAATCATTTATCTTGATTACATTACTGTTTTCTCCGAAACTGATGAAGAACACTTGATTCATTTGAGAATTTTTTTTGAGAAATGTAGGAGATATGGCTTATATTTGAATCCCAAAAAGACAATTTTTGGTCTCCAAGAAGGAAAACGTCTTGGCCACATTATTTCTGAAAAGGGAATCAAAGTAGACCCTAAAAGGATTGATGGCATATTGAAGATCAACCATCCAAGAAACATTAAATAATTACAATATTTCATTGGGAAGATAAATTTTTTAAGGAGATTCATCCCCAACCTTGCCAAGCTATTAAGAAATATCACAAACATGCTTAAGAAAGAGGTAGGTGTTAAATGGACAATACAGGCTAAACAATCATTTGAACTAGTGAAACAAGTTTTGACTCAAACACCAGTTCTTATTAGTCCTAATTTCACCAAATATTTTTATATCTTTTCCTTTGCATCTGAACATACAATAGCTACAGTATTACTGCAAAAGAATGACATGGGGCATGAACAACCAATATCATTTTTTAGTAGGGCTTTAAGAGATGCTCCACTCAAGTATAACATCATGGAGAAACAAGCCTTAGCCTTGGTAAAAGCATTGAAAGACTTTAGAGTATACATTTTGCATTCTCACATCATTGCTTTTGTTCCACACACTGTTGTCAAAGGTATTCTAAGTCAAGACCCTGATGGTAAAAGGGGAAAATGGATTGCTATTATTCTAGAGTATGACTTAGAAATCAGACCTACCAAACTGATCAAAGGGCAGGGATTACCTAAACTCATGGTTGAGTCTAACTTCCAGGCACTTGATATGAATATGGTTGATGTCTTAGAAGAAATAGAAGAATGCACAGCTCCATTCATTGAAGAAACATTTGTGAATTCACCTTGGTATGATGATATCATATATGTGCTGCTTTACCTGAATGCCCCTCCTTATTTGTCCAAAACTAAAGCTATATTTTTGAAATAGAATGCTTTAAATTATTGCATATTAGATGGGGTTTTATATTGGAAAAAGGCTGTTGGAATATTGCTTAAATTTATGCTTGAGGTTGATGTAGGAAAAATCATGCATGAACTGCATGAAGGAGAATGTGGAGGACATCTGTACTGGAATACTACAACACATAAAATCCTCAGATCTGGTTACTATTGGCCCACCCTTTTCCCAGATACTTAGAAAATTGTCATGTCTTGCCATAAGTGTAAAATTTTTGATGGAAAAAAAAAACTCTTACCTTTACCCTTACATCCCATCAGTGTTGAGGCTCCTTTTCAACAATGGGGCTTGGAATTCATTGAGGAAATTCACCCATCTTCATCTGCCCAACATAAATGGATCCTTACTGTCACTGATTTATTTACCAAATGGATAGAAGCCATACCCTCTAGGAATGCTACTGACTCTGTCATTATCAAGTTCCTTGAAACCAACATACTATCCAGATTTGGTTGTCCAAGAAAAATTGTTACAAACAATGCTTCTGCCTTCAAATCCAAGAAAATGATTGACTTCTGCTACAAATATCATATTACATTAGGACATTCCACTGCCTACTATCCCCACGGAAATGGATTAGTTGAATCCTCCAACAAAAGCCTTGTCAATATTATTAAAAAATTGTTGGAGCAGAATCATAAATCATGGTATAACAAGCTTGTTCATGATTTATGGGCTGATAGATTAACCACCAAAAAGTCAATAAATTTTCCCCCCTATCAATAGGTTTATGGCATGGATGCAGTCTTCCCAACCTCGCTAGGAGTTCCAGTCATGGAGCTCCTCCAAGAAGTACAATATGAGGAAAATGATATACAAAGAAGGATAAATCAAACCGTTCATTTACAACAGACCAGAGAGGAAGTGTACAACAGAAAACAAACAATCCAAGAAAGCATCAAAAAATTATTTGACAAGAGGACTAAAGAAAGTGATTTCCAAGTTGGAAATGTAGTTCGAAAGTGGGATTCTAGAAGAGAAGAAAAGGGAAAACATGGAAAATTTGAAAATTTATGGAAAGGGCCCTACATTATTCATTCTATCAAGGGTCATAATGCATTCTTTTTGTGAGAGCTGAATGGAGAAGATTTGTTTGGAGGTCCTATCAATGGCAAGATGCTCAAGCACTATTTCTGCCAAGAGTCCTAAATTTCAAAGTTTTTATTTTTTCCATTGTGTATAACATTGCTGTTTCAATTTGAAAAGATAAGGAAAACACAAAAACAATAGAAAAAGAAAAGAGGAGAGATTCAAAAAAGGTACAACCCCATACCCAAAAAGAGAATTTTTTGAAAGTGAGCAAATCTAAGTGCCACTGCTGATTAAAAATGATATATTTTTCAGTCACCTAGCGTAATCATGGCTGAACATTCTTTAAATTTATGTTGATAAGTTAGTATAAGCACATATTGATAAGATTTTTTCAGACTTGGTTTATCAGTAGAATAGATTAGGATAGGAAGGAAACGGTTCTAACAAGCTCAAAATATGAACCAAGAAAAGGAAAAGGGCAGCTCTAAATAGATCAAAATCAGAGTTGGAAAAAAGACTTGAAGGATATTTATAAATTTTCAGGTCTTAAGCCTTCGTCATTTTGTTTTATTTTTCTACAAATAAAGTCTATGTGCAACTTGTATATACAACCATAGACATCATAGCAAATCAGATAGTCTAATCCTGATTTGACTGTGTTTAAATTTCCTATTTTAGAAATAGAAATAAAATCTATCAAACAGCTTAATCTTGACAGATATTAGCTAGGTAGAAAATAAAGAGTTCAACAGTTTAATCTGGACTCTTGGAAGAAATAAGGATAGGGTTAGATAGTTTATTTATGTTTAAAAATAAAATAAAATGTCAAAGAGTTTTCTAGTTCAAATGCACTCAAAAAGGGAAGAAAAAATGTTAGGACAAAGTAAGATTGGGTAGGTAGAGATGCTGTCTGAAGAAATTTCATGTTGTAGATTGATAAAGGTTTTCCTTTTCAGAGAAAGATCATCAATAAAAGAAGAAATCTGCCCAAAGGATAAGGCACTGGTCTACTGAAACTCAAAGATTCCTGAGGTTCTGGACACCTAGAAAGACTATTGTCCTCCCATAATGGAGCCACTGTTAGTCACCCATAATTTTGATGATATCCAAAGATGACTAAATTACCAATCTTATATTTCTAGAAATAACATTTCAGACAAACATTATCAGTTCTAGAAATCTCACTGCCTTCATCATTTTAAATCTATCAATTCACCAAAGAATCTTCATCGATGCCTCCTAAAGGGTTATCCTACTTCTTTAGAGAAGAAGGATCATTTCAGGCTGTTTTATCCCTGTTTTTTAGTCCATTTCCCTCTAAGAAATAACCCTCATTTCCCTCATTTTTATTCATTTTCCTTTAAAAGACTCACTCTTTCCTTCACTAAAACTCCTCTTTTTTCCCTAAGAAACCCCTTAAACCCGTAAAACCACTTTGTTATGGTTTAAAAACCCCATTTTACCTATCGGAATCCACTAAAATAATCAGAAACCCCTCTGTTTGGTCTAAAAAGACAGTCTTTTACAAATAAGAGTTTAAGCCCTTGAAGACTTAAATCTTTCGACCATATGTCCGAGCGCCTGCGACCAAGCGCTAGACCCATCACATCGAGCATTACCATTGCATCGGCCTTCTACTATAAAATCTGCTTTTTCCTTCGAAATTTCCTCCCCGCCGATGCGACAAGCCCCCTCTTCCTCCACCCATGGTCACATACCCCTCCACATGACCATGTCCTGGGCCTAACCTTAGCCCTCATTGCATCACTCCATTGGCTTATCCCTTCCCCTTTTTCTTTTCCCCTCCGCGGCGATATTCCGATGCGATACGCACTTTTCTACTTAGCCCCTGGTCATTTCTTCTCCACCGGACCACTACTCGTGCCTTTCCTTAAGCTCTCTCCCATTTTCTTTCTCCCCGCCTTCCTACCCCACAGAGCAATCTCCACTGTCAAAACCTGACCATCTGACAGTCATCGCTTTCCCCTTCCATCCCTTGCTCACCTGTCACATTCTTCGTTTCGCCTTCAACATCAAACCTGCACCATAGATCTTATAGATATAACAGTTCTCATTAATTCCGATGACCCAACTCCGCCGGAGCCTACCATCCACCACACACAGTGCCCGCCCTATCAAACGTTGACACCTAGCTCCTGCTAGGCCTCTGTAATTTAGTAGAGTGGCAATACTAAATGCTGCAGAGACTACATCAAAAACCACTTTGGGATTCGAGGATCTAGCCCTCCTAAATCTAGAGAGGGATCTCTCTATAAGTGCAAATATTGATTTAAGGTTTTAGTATGTTATTAAGCTAGTTATTAAGAACAAGGGTTTTTTGTTTGTTTGGTTGGTCAGGTATGATCTTTAAATGGATGGAATATCACAAAATGAAAGATTTCCAAAAGGTGAAGATGCAAGTATATTGAAAAGTTTTCAGCAGATAGGATTAGTATGAAACAACTTTAAACCATTGGGAAATGGAGTCATAAAAGGGTTTAATTGTACAAAAATTTCAAGAGTGGTCCAAGGGGCAAGTCATCTATATCAAAATATCCTTTAGATTAAATGATGGAGTGGAACATTAAAAGTGTTGAGAAAGTGGAAAAGGTCAATAATTTAAACAAGGATTTATCAACTTTCCATACAAGAAAAGCCTTTTTAAGCAACTTCTTGAAACCAACCAAAGGACGGGGCTAACCATAAACTTCCTTGGGCAAGCTTGTATTAAAGCTAAATTATCAGACAACAATCCAATAATCTCACTAGACTACTTTCAGAAGGGATGAAAACATATAAGAAAACAAAGTGCAGCTTAAGATCAGGTCAGATGTATTAAAATCATGGTCTGCTTTCAGCATACTCTTAGGGAAACTTTCAAAACAACCTTTGGAGAAAGAACTAGAAGATAGGGCAAACCATAAACTTTTCTAGTTTAACTCTACTTAGCATGTAATGAAAATATCATTCAAAAAATTCCTTTCAAGTTTTACACATCAAGACATGGACTAACCAACATTCCTTGATAATGTTTACACTTTAATTTAAGTCATTCTTAAATACACAATTGGAGGAAAACATAAAGATAAAGCTTATCAGTGAGAGTAGGGTACTTTTAACAGTAAATCCTAGCTCTATGCTTGTTTCTATTTATCATAGAAAAGTGAACAAAATGACATACATCAAAGGAAAACAATAACAGTAAGAGGTACTTCACCAATGATATAGACCAGGATCTCAAAAATAAGCTTGTATATTGATGTCAATCCAGTTACAAACTACATGTCCAATGTTTCATCACAGCAACAACTTCTCTTCTCAGCCTAACTTCTTCAATAATTTAACAGAGCCTTAGAGCTTCAGAACTTATTTACATTCAACAATGGTTCGATACAATAGCTATTACATCAGAAATCCAACAACAAACCCACCTCTCATCTTCTTTAGAAGTATTTATAGAAGAAATGAGGAGGTGGGATGAAAGAAAAGGTCTCTAGTTCAATTAATACAAGTTTTAATGCTTCTCTATCTTTGAAGGGTTCAATAGAGGAGTTTTATGATGTTTCTCTGTATTAATTGGTTTTCATTAAGTTTTTAGGCTACTTGGCAGATTTTTTTGACTTTAAAACTCTTTAGGTAGGCAGGCAATAACTCTGGTTGTCTTTTAAACAAAATATCACTGACTGGGCAATAAATGTGCCTTCTTTTGATTTATTGAGGCTACGGGTGGCTCTTTTGGTAGCTGAAGAGGATAAATGGCCTCTGATGTGGCAGTGAGGCCTCTTTTACTGATATCTTTCTCTATTTACCTTTAAAACACTTTTAATTTGCTTTTGGTCTGTATTTAGGCTTAATTAGCCTTAATCTTCATATTCGATTATTTGTTCTTTAATACTATCTTTATCTCTTTAAACCTGAGGATTAAAACCCTGATCTTCAAGCTTTGGCTTTAATCTTCTTTACTTGTTAATTCTGTACACTGATACACTTTGCTGCTTTGTTTATACAGGTGGCTTTTTGCTATTGGAGGGTTTCTGTTAAACCCTGGATCGTGCTCCATTTGATTTAAACTTGGATTTCAAACCTTGTAGATCCTTCCTTCTTTGATTTTAAGCCACATAATCGTCATTCTGGGCCGAAAATGTCACCTGACTATGACTGTGGAAATACACAGAGAAACCACCATTAAATCCTGCAAAAAACACAACAAATTGTTACGAAAACCTGCGGATGATGGTTTAACTGCGTTTAGAGGTTTCGTGGAGGAGGTTTGGAGCTGTACGAAATGGGAAAATGCAGTGATAGGAGGAAAAAACCTTGGCAAAATAGCTAACCAGGTGCAGATGGAGTTTGGGCTCGACGACGAACAAGAGCCGTTGGATTAGAACAATTAATAGTTGAGATCGTCCGATGAAGTCACTGGGGAGAATGGAAAAATGGCAGCCGAATGGGGGTGAGATTAAATCAGGACCGTTCGATCTCAGAGATCGACGGCTGGGATTAAAACCAAAAATACAAAGTTGTGGAGAGTAGTGATAAAGAAAAAAACCGACAGTGGTTTTTGCAAAATAAAATTGGGGGTAAGTGGTATTGCGCAAACAAACACGATTCCATATAGCATTTGACGCGTGTCCCTCCCAATACTGCCCATTTCGCAAAACTTTTGGGTGTTAAACCTCTGGTGCAAAGATTTTACGAAACACAATATCAGCCGTCGGATCATCGAAGGTAGATCAGACGGTGCAGAATGGATGCGATGTGGAAATTTGCGGGGTTAAGAGGTAAGCGGGGTCCACGGTGACGTGGGATATTTTGTCATGGAGCAGACGAGCATCGGGTGAGTTTGGAAAGTCGGGAAAAGATCCTGGTCATCCGATATTTTGAATGGATGGCTAAGATTAAAGATGGGGTGGAAAGTTTAAACGGAGGAAAAGGTAAGAGAGGATAGATGGGCAGAAGGGTAGGGCCCGATGGCTGTTGATTTGCAGAGATCAACGGTCTAGATTCATTTAAAATTGAAACGTTGGGGAAACAAAATAAAAAGGAATAAGGTTTTGGAAAGAGTTTTTAGGCCTTTTAAGCGCCCAATTGTAGGGCTTCGTCCACATAAGAGAAATTACATATTGTGAGATACCAAAGACCAGAATCCTCATTACAGTTATAACTCCTCCTCATTGAGACCCTACGGGCTTTGAACCTTCATACAGAAGTATTACAAAATGTATACAAAAACCTTTTCACTGCATAGTTTGCTGATAGAAATCTGGAACCCTTACAATGTCTTCTTTTCGGGCCTTTATAGAAAAGACAGAGAATTCTCGAGAAGGAGGTAGATGAAGTACATTTAATGACTCAATTTGAATAAAATGGCAGAAAACATTCGCGCCCACTCTATGAATGACTAACTATAAATGACTGTACTTTACAATCTGTCTCTAGAAATAAATGCTGGGAGATGAAAATCTCCTTATAAACATGACACAAATAATAAAATATACATCGTTCTGCCTCTTACTGAAAGAGGGAAAATCTGCTGCCATAAGAACCCTGAGATAGTCTGCAATTCTGTACTGTACTCCCGACCTTTAGCTCTGAATTTAAATCTTGGACCTTTAATGCAGGGCGAAGCCTCCCTTGATTTTCTCTGGAGGGTTCTGTAGATTCATATCTTTGTCTTCTTTAATGGTGGTAATTTCTCACACCTACCCTCGGCTTCTTCTTTAAATTTCACCAGCAGAATGTCGTCCTTTAACATGCTTTTTAACTTCGGCAATGGAGGCGATAAATTATGAGGCTTCATTATCGTCTTAAAACCTGCAAAACCCATAAAACATTAGGGAAACAAAACTCAGAGGCAAAAGAGCATGGAGGTGGAGATGATAATGACGTCGTGGACACGAATAGACAGCAAGAACACGAAGGATGGCGGAGAGAATACAATGAGGGCTTTGACAAATAGACGAAATGCAGATTTTATATGTAACACAGTTTGGAGGTGGTGACTGAAGAACGACGAATGTAAATAAAAAGACATATGAGCACGCATATATATATATATATATATATATATATATATATATATGGCGGGGAGGAATATTACGAGTGCGCGAGACGGAGACACGTGGACGTATGATGGACAGATGGGAAGGTGATGTGGTAGTGGGGTCAACAAACAGGGAGTCTGACTCCTAGGCGGTTAGATTCTAAACATAGATCAACGGATGGATGACGGCGAGAGCAACACGATGGGGGGTCATAGGGCACGATGGATGCATGTTATCGGGCGAGCAGCTCTGGCAAATATCCGTCGTTGGATGGAGATCAGTAGATCCAACGGCGCGGGTGGATTCCGCTGCTCGGCCTTGATTTAATCTTTAACGCGTGGGGAAAACGGTTTTATGGCCCGTACCATGGACACGCAGCATATGATCTATGGAATCGTCGGTCCAATAGGTAATACCGCCAGCCTGGGGTAAGCGGTGCGGGGTTTACCACTAGTTTTCATGGGTGGGGACCACCACACAACACGACTGCCACTCCGTTGATTTGATTCGATCGAACGGCCACAATTGCGCCCGAACATAAAACAATAAGTCCCTTTTCTTTTTATCTTGTGGTCTTCAGGCTCGGGTCATATGATAACCAAAGCACGGGGGCCTAAGGTCTTAGGACTGGGCCCGATACATTTAAATTATACATTTTTAACCTTTGTAGAGCGGATTTTTCGGGCGGAAACGGTAATATCAGACAGGAGCATGAAGTTTTAGGTCACAGTAGAGCTCTGAATTGGGTTCAAATGAGGCAGCGGACCAAAATTCATAGGCAGGGGGTAAATATATACAACATAGGCTCCATCTGGGGACGGCATGGTCGTCCTTGGACATGTCGAGAACACGCAGACCATTGAATATTTCGTTTTGTTCTTCAATTCCCTCTACGATTACGCCCCAGGTACTTGCCAGCACTCTTTCTTCATGAAAATAAAAGCTTAGACAACTTATATACAATATAATAAAATTAGGTACCCCAACCTGGATCAAAATTGGAAGTATGGCTTGAGAAATTGGCCATTCACAGGGGCGTCCAGCAAATCACCCTGTAGGTTTTCCAACATGAAAGTATTATTCCTCCCCTGATTCACTATCTTGAATGGACCAAACCACAACGGATCAAACTTAGCATGCTTGCCCTTTTCTGCTCTGCGAACATCCCATCTGAGAACCAGGTCTCCAACTTGAAACTTTCTATCCTTTGCATGCCGATCAAATACATTCTTCATTTTCTCCTGGTATTCTATCAATTTCTGATTAACCTGGTTCCATGTTTCTTCCAATTCTACTAGCTGATTAATCCTCGTGATCATGTCATTTGGTTCTTCCTGGCTTTCCTGCATAAAGCGTGCTACCGGCAATGCCAATTGCACAGGAAACACATCAGCTCTTCCATATACCAGCTCATAAGGAGATTTCCCTGTTGCTCTTTTGCTGGTTATCCTATTCGCCCATAGAGCAAATTTTAATTGAGAGTCCCAGTTTTTCTGATTTTCACTAATTGTTTTCTTCAAGGCCCTCACCAAGGTTTTATTAGAAGATTCTGCTAAACCATTTCCCTGCGGATAGTATGCTGTGGAATGAGTCAATATAATGTTATACCTTTGGCAGAAATTCACAAACCTAGCAGACCTGAA
Source organism: Pinus albicaulis (assembly GCA_034641835.2). Classification (NCBI taxonomy): domain Eukaryota; kingdom Viridiplantae; phylum Streptophyta; class Pinopsida; order Pinales; family Pinaceae; genus Pinus; species Pinus albicaulis. Next base: position 19,680 of record JAXQQM020068315.1, on the reverse strand, counting down.
AGCCTGTGCGTTATCAGTTACAATCCTGGCAGGACAGCCAAACCTAGATATGATATTGTCCTCCATAAACTTCATTATCACAGCATCTATAGCATTTCTTGTAGGTATGGATTCCACCCATTTCGTAAAGTAATCTGTGGCTGTTAGTATCCATTTATATTGGCCACTTGATGGGGGATGTATCTCTCCTATAAAATCTAATCCCCATTTTTGAAATGGTTCATTTACATGAATAGGAATCAAGGGAAAAGCTGCTAATTTCTGTCTTTCTGCAAATCTTTGGCACTTATCACATGCTCTGACCCAAACAAAAGTGTCTATATACAATTTTGGCCAGTAAAAACCAGCCTTCAGGATTTTATGAGTTGTCGCCCTCCAGCTGTAATGCCCTCCACATATTCCCTCGTGAAATTCTGTCAATATATTCTCTACTTCATTTTCTGTGAGGCATAACAGTAATATACCTGAAGGGTCTTTCCAATATAGCTGTCCATTGGCAATCATGTATTTCTAAGATTTCATTCTTACAGCTTTGTATTTTATCTTATCACAATTCAGAGGACAGCTAAGTGTTAAAAGATATTCAACAATTTCTTTGTACCAAGGACTAGTCAGGTATTTCATATGTATCTTTTGAGTGGCCATCTCCAGTCCTTGCTGCTCTTCATCTTTTTCAGATTCTTCATTTGCTATCAGGGATAAATTAATGCCCAGAGCTTGATGATTTGATTCAGATAACATTTTAGCAAGTCCCTGTCCTTTAACCAACTCAGTAGGATTTATGTCTAAATCATACTCCTGAATTTTTGCAATCCATCTTCCTCTTCTACCTTCGCTATCTCCCTGAACAAGGATGTCTTTGAAAGCTGTTGTGGGAACATATGCAGTAATGTGAGATTGAAAAACATACACTCTAAAAGATTTAAGGGATTTTAACAGGGCATATGCCTACTTCTCCAATATATTATATTTCAATTCGGCATCATAAAGCACTTGACTGAAGAAAGCTATAGGTTGTTCATATCCCTCTTCGTTTTTCTGCAATAATACTCCAGCTATTGTATGAGGTGAAGCAAATGAAAAGATCATAAAAGGCTTGCTGTAATCTGGTCCAGTTAGCACTGGAGCTTCAGAAAATGCCTGTTTTATCCTGGTGAATGCATCTCTAGACTCCTGGGACCATTTCACTTCATTGTCCTTTTTCAACATATCAGTTATATGCCTAACTATCTCATCATAGTTAGGAATAAATCTTCGCAAAAAATTGATTCTGCCTAAAAACACCTGTACTTCCTTCTTATTCCTTGGTAAAGGAATGTTGTTTATTACTTCAACTCCCTTAGGTTCTATTCTCACGCCATCTTTAGTTACAATGTGCCCTAAGAGTTTTCCCTCATCTAATGCAAATAAAGATTTTTGAGGATTGAGAGAAAGGCCATACCTTCTGCATTTTTCAAAAGTTCTCTTTAAATGTTCAATATGCTCATCATCATTCTTTGAAAACACTGTGATATCATCAAGGTATACCACCAAAAACTTGTCCTGTTCTCCAACAAAGGCTATGTCCATTGCCCTCTGAAAAGTAGCTCCTACATTAATTAATCCAAATGGCATCCTAGCATACATAAAAGTTCCCCATGGTGTAGTAAATGTAGTTTTCTTCTGGTCTTCTGGAAATACAGCTACCTGATTATAACCAGAAAATCCATCCATCATTGACATTCTGGATGCTCCCACCACTTTCTGCAGGATGTGGTCCATCTTTGGCAGTGGATAATTATCTTTCAATGATGCTCTATTTAAATTCCTGAAATCCACACAGAGCCTTATTTCTCTGTTTTTCTTTCGAACAGGAACAAGGTTTGCTACCCATTCTGAGTACCTCAATGGCAAAATTATTTTGGCCTTCAATAGCTTCTTGACTTCTTTTTCAATGGAGGGCAGCAGCAGAGGATTTATCTGTCTGAGCTTCTGCTTATAAGGCTTTGCATCCTCCCTCAATGGAATCTTATGTTGCATTATATTTACATCAAAAATTTTTAGGTCCTGATAGGACCAAGCAAATACATCTTTGTAAGATTGGAACAACTTCAAATATTTTTCTTTGTATTCTTCTGGGACTCTTTTAGATAATTTGATGATTTTGGGATCAGCATAAGTACCCAGATTCAAATCTCCCACTTGATCTTCTTCTGTCACTTTGTTTGGCTGAAATGGAATATCATCCTTGTTGAATAATCTTTCTAGAGGCACCAACCCTCTGGGTATAACATTTCCTTTTAGCTGCAGCACTCTATTCCCTGCTATTCTTTCTTCCCATTTGTTTTATGCAGTATTTTCAACTTCTTCCTCCTCATAATCATCAATCTCTATATTAGTGAATTCTCCCACTGTCTCCATGAATCTCTTCATCTGTTCATCATCTTCAAATACCTGCCAATGCTTAATATTATCTAGAATGGATGGTCTGTAAAGTACCTCCACTTCATATCTTAAAAGCGGGTTCTGAGGAGGATGGAATGTACTGGCAGCTACAGCAAGAGAATCTGCTATTCTATTTTGCTCCCGGGGCATGAAGTGTATGTTAAATGCTGAGAAGAAATTTTCTATCATGTCCCATACTTCGTTTCTATATGCTCTGAGCCGAGGGTGCTTAGTTTGACATTCATTTTTGATCTGCCTTACCACCAGCTCAGAGTCTCCCAAGACTTTTAAACATTGGATGCCCATGTTTCTAGCTGTCTGCAGTCCCAATAATAGTGCCTCATATTCAGCTACATTGTTTGTAGCCTCATACTCCAATTTGAAATACAGTGGCACCCATTTTCCTGTAGGAGAGATCAACAATACCCCAGCTCCATTTCCTTCTCTTGAATTTGCTCCATCAAAATGCAAAGTCCAAATTTTTGATTCCTAATCCCCTTTAGGCTGCTCAGCTTGAAAATGACCAAAGAGAGGCTCATGAACATAACTTTGATTTTCTTCTAACATCAAACATGAGAAGTCTCCCTCTTTGTTATAAATTGGAGAATTCTCTGAGCAGTCAGCCTTAGTTACCATTTTAACAAATCTAGTCTCCCGGTACAACCTCCTTTCCTGACCTCCAAAGACTGGGACAGTAGCATATGTTAAATCCAATTTAATTGATCCCCCAATCTTTGTACCCCAGGACCTTGACAGCAACATGCCAAAGCGAGCTGGGATATCGGCAACCACAATGTCCATGACCACACTCTTAGCTGGAATTTGGGCCAAATTGACCACTAAATCTTTAATCATTCCCAAGCATTTAACTCTTTTAGAATCAAATGAATATAAGTCTTTGTATGGTCTTGTAATTTGCAGTCCTAGTTGTTCCATGACAGACAGAGGCATAATATTATGGGAAGCCCCAGAATCTAACATACAATTGTGCAACAGCAGGTCATGTATAACTAGAGACACGTAGAAAGGAGGAGTAGAGGGTCTATCTCCTCGACATGTGGGCCAAAGACTACCATGGGTCTTTCTTCTTGAAGATTTAAACTATCAGGTGCAATTGGTATTTCAGAAGGAAGCATAAAGGAAGTGACTTGAGACTGGTATACAGGCTATTTTAATAGTTCAGTCAGGGGGACAGGAATCTTAATCTTCTCAAGTTCTTTTTGCAAATTGAAAGCAGATGGGGGCTTTTCTATCACAACTTCTTTTGACTCCTTATTTTCAACTGAAGATTCGACTTCTTTTGACACTGGCTCAGCATTAGGGGGACTGACTATTTTTGAAGAAGAAGGAATCTGATCATTAGGCTGCAAGGGAGTATTTAGAAGATTCTTACATTTTTCTATGTTTCTCTTTGTTGCTGATTCCTTCTGAGCAGATGCTTCTTTCTGAGGTGGCTCCTCTTCTTGATCTTGAGTTCTGGTCCTCTTCCTTGAAGATCTGAGATCATATTTGACATTGAATTGTGCTTGCATGAAATCAGCAAATTGCTTACAATAATGATCAATCTCTGCTTCTTCGTCTTCATCTTGCAACGGGCAATCCATATCATCATTATTTGAAAAAGACAGATTTGAATCTTCTAATCTATAAGCTGCATCTCCAGTGGAGTCTTCTGCTGGACCTTCCAGGTATAAGGGATGAGGTACCTGGTCTTGTTGTTCTTTTACTTCTCTCGGCAATATCTGCAATGGGGGTCTTCTATACTGAGGATTGTATCCTCTGTTTGGAGCATTGTAATAGTTCTTGGGAGCTGCATTATTAGCTTCCAGTTCAAGCTTGACCATCTTCTTTATCATTTTGCTTATTTCATCCATTTTATCTGAATCTTTTTCCTGATTAGAGGTGGAAACTTCTTCTTTTCCTTTCCTCCTAGTATCCTGTTCAATTTTTCCCTTCAGCTTCCCAGTGGAGGCAAATTTTTCTTCTAATTCCAGAGCATCTGACTGTGCATCATATAAAGTGGCAGGTTTTCTTTCTCTCAATGAGAATCCAAAGTCAAAATCAAAGGCTGCTATAAAAATTATCTTGACAGCAACTTCATGGGGCTTCATTTCAGGAGGCAGGCTCAGATATAACTTGTTGAATCTTTTGATAAACTCTGATACCCCTTCGTTCTGTTTCTTCTTCATTGTGTTAAACTCAGTAAGACATTGACCATGATCCTTCTTTTTTCCCCACTTTCTGAGAAAAGTATTCTCCATAACATCCCAGGTGGTTATTGAACAGTTCCCCAATGTCTTGAACCATTTTCTGGCTTCCCCTTCCAAATACTGCACAAACAATCTCAAGACTACATCAAGGTGTTCAACATTTAAGTTCTCTGCAAAAGAGCAGAAAGTCTCAAGATGTTTCTGAGCATCAACTTCATTTTCACCATTAAATCTTGGCAGAATCTTCAAATAATCCTGTGGCATATCATTTAGCACTTGGGGCAAGGCCAGAGGAGCATATTTGTTCAATAGAAAAGAAGGAACATTAGCCATTTGGGGAGGTGGGGGTTGTACAACAGTCTGAGAAATAGATGAAGGGAGAGAAGTAGGAGGAAGGGGAGTATGAATAACAATGGGAATATATTACATAGAGGCCTGAGGCGTGGATGGGAATAATTCACAGCTAACAACAGCTACTTCTGTGACCTCTTTAATTTCCTCAACCTCGAGAGTAGGATGAGAATCTTCTTCAATCCAAGCACTTCCTATACGTGGAGTTTCTGAGTAAAACTCGGGATTTTCTATTCTAACTTCTTGAGAAGAAGAGGGCAGATAATCTTCAACGAAATATTCAGGGTTTTCAGCACGAACCGACTTCCTTTCCTTCCAAACTCTTTTACGAATGATCTTCTCTGGGTCAGACACGTAAGGTGTTTTCGACTGAGATGTATCTGACCTCAAATGTGGCTTTCGAGAAGCCAGGACTACCAATAAAATTTATCAAATGAAAGCAGTGGAGTCGCCAAGGTGAGAGATACGCAAATCTTCAACTCTCTGTGCTCACCTGATTAGAGAGTGAAAACAATTTGTCAAGACCCAGGGAAACTGATATTCTTGAATTCGATCCCCAGCAACGGCGCCAGAAAGATGTTGTGGAGAATTTTGTCACCCCCTAGAGACAGTCTAGAGTTTCCATAGAGCAGTGCCTAGGACATCTTAATATAGCAAGGAGTCCTTCATATAGTTTGGATTGTCAGTCCAAGAGCTCACTTACTATCTCTTGTTTGAACAAGGAAATTAGTTTTGAATGGGACCAATCTCTCTCAGAAGCTGATACAAAGATAGGAATAGTGTAGGGACATTATGCAAAACTACAATACAAAGGCATCAGACAGTTAAGAGACAGCTTACTGTGAAGAGGGTCAATTCAAATAATATATCACAGAAATCAAATATCAGAAAGTGAGTGCAGTGAAGAAACATAAGAAGATATTAGGCAGCATGGGCTAGCAGGATACACAGACTTATATAAGGGCTGCTGTTTGTAGTCCTTATATGATAATGGCATTTTAAAAGCACCCTCCTCAAACGCTAATATGTGAAAATATGGATGGAGGTGAACATGGAACGGTATATCATGACTAGGCCTATTTAAAAGGCGCTTGACTAATTCCGAAGGGGCATCAACAGGGATGAATCCTTCACATAGGCAAAGTGAGCCACTAGCATTCTAGAACATGATACAAGAAGAGAAATAGCATGAAATGAGATATTGTATTAACACACAAGAGAAATTCACTCTTGTGAGATACCAAAGACGATCCTCATTACAGTTATAACTCCTCCTAACTGAGACCCTACGGGCTCTGAACCTTTATACAGAAGTATTACAAAATGTATACAAAAACCTTTTCACTGCACAGTTTGCTGATAGAAATATGGAACCTTTACAATGTCTTCTTTTCGGGCCTTTATAGAAAAGATAGAGAATTCTCGAGAAGGAGGTAGATGAAGCACATTTAATGAATCAATTTGAATAAAATGGTGGAAAACATTCGCGCCCACTCTATGAATGACTAACTATAAATGACTGTACTTTACAATCTGTCTCTAGAAATAAATGCTGAGAGATGAAAATATCCTTATAAACATGACACAAATAATAAAATATACATCGTTCTGCCTCTTACTGAAAGAGGGAAAATCTGCTGCCGTAGGAACCCTGAGATAGTCTGCAATTCTGTACTGTGCTCCCGACCTTTAGCTCTGAATTTAAATCTTGGGCCTTTAATGCAGAGTGAAGCCTCCCTTGATTTTCTCTGGAGGGTTCTGTAGATTCATATCTTTGTCTTCTTTAATGGTGGTCATTTCTCACACCTACCCTCAGATTCTTCTTTAAATTTCACCAGCAGAATTTCATCCTTTAACATGTTTTCTAACTTCTGCAATGGAGGTGATAAATTATGAGGTTTCATTATCGTCTTAAAACCTGCAAAACCCAAAAAACATTAGGGAAACAAAACTTGGAGGCAAAGAGGATGGAGGTGGAGATGATAATGACGTCATGGACACGAACAGACAACAAGAACACGAAGGATGGCGGAGAGAATACAATGAGGGCTTTGAAAAATAGATGAAATGCGGATTTTATACGTAACACAGTTTGGAGGTGGTGACTGAAGAACGACGAATGTAAATAAAAAGACATATGAGCACGCATATATATATATATATGGTGGGGAGGAATATTACAAGTGCGCGAGACGGAGACACATGGACGTACGATGGACAGATGGGAAGGTGATGTGGCAGTGGGGTCAACAAATAGGGAGTCTGACGCCTGGGCGGTCAGATTCTAAACATAGATCAAAGGCTGGATGACGGCGAGAGCAACACGATGGTGGGTCGTAGGGCACGACGGACGCATGTTATCGGGCGAGCAGCTCTGGCAAATATCCATCGTTGGATGGAGATCAGCAGATCCAACGGCGCGAGTGGATTCTGCTGCCCGGCCTTGATTTAATCTTTAACGCGTGGGGAAAACGGTTTTATGGCCCGTACCAAGGACACGTGGCATATGATCTATGGAATCGCCGATCCGATAGGTAATACCGCCAACCTGGGGTAAGCGGTGCGGGGTTTACCACTGGTTTTCATGGGCGGGGACCACCACACAACACGACTGTCGCTCCATTGATTTGATTCGATCGAACGGCCACAATTGCGCCTGAACATAAAACAATAAGTCCCTTTTCTTTTTAGCTTGTGGTCTTCAGGTTTGGGTCATATGATAACCAAAGCACGGGGGGCTAAGGTCTTAGGACTGGGCCCGATACATTTAAATTATACATTTTTAACCTTTGTAGAGAAGATTTTTCGGGCGGAAACGGTAATATCAGACAGGAGCATGAAGTTTTAGGTCACGGTAGAGCTCTGAATTGGGTTCAAATGAGGCAGCGGACCAGAATGCATAGGCAGGGGGTAAATATATACAACGGGCCGAATAGGGGATGTGTGATCTACGAGATGCACGAGCCGAGCCATTGGCTTGGGACCCTCCAGATAGTGATTTGATGTAGGGGTATGAGGTGCCCCCAGTTTTGATTTTTTGTAACATGCTATGGGGATGTCATATGTATCAGAGTTAATGGACTCCAAACATTGTATATTTGAACAACACATATTATGGATATGCTTCGTTTTATGGTTTATGGTTATTGTCTTGTGTTCAATGCGTGTGATAAATTCCAATCCAGAATATTGTTTGTAATTATATCTACATAGTGATTATGGGCTCTAGGTACATGACTGAATGTAATTGCTTCAAACTCACGCATTAAGAGCTTCACTCGTGAATATCTTCTAAAAAGGACAGGATTATGCACACGATAAACACCATCTAATTGCATGAAAAGAAATAAATAATCTAAATGAACATGAAGGTGAAGGATGTGACGGTCACCATAATCGACTAACAAACCTATCACTGCATCATATTTGGCTTGGTTATTGGTGGCACCACCAATGCATACGACATTACAGAGGAAAAGCGAATGCAAGGGGGTGAAAATGGCCCACGTTGCCGAGGCTAGATTCCGGGAGTAGCGACTTCCACCACTGCCATAGACGATATATGGTGTGGATGTGGGATCCATCTTAAAGGTGCCACAATAAAACATATGAGATGATGATGAACAATGTTGGTAACGTGAACGGAAGGCAGAAATAAAAAAATCACTACTAGGGGGAATGCTATGGGTATAATTTCTACACCCCGCACACTGAATATTGGATGATGTGGGGGAATTGTCTTGCAGACAGCTTGTGCTCAGGTCACGAAAGTCAGCATAGACACGGATGGTGCCATTTTTCTTATTGGATGGATAGATAAAGTGAGGGGTGGTAAATTATTCCATAATATCGTCATCACAGTAGAATATGGAATGACTGGTGGAAGGATGACCACATGACACGGTGAAGCTACCTCACTCATCATTATGAAAAGTGAGGTTCACATGCGCATCGTCATGGAGGGTGATAGAAGAACAAGTAGATGAAGAATATATCGATGTTGAGCCCAAGGTGATCACTGATGGGAGGTTAGGCGAAACAGAAGGGGATTCCCCAGAGGGGTCTTCGACCGTGCATCTCATAGATGATGACAGGTAGAGGATATTGGTCGAATACTCTGTCATCTTGACATCGGGAGGGGATATGTCAATGGGAGTGGATGTATCCTCTAGTTCTTCTGATAAAATATTACAAGTAAGGGAGAGGTAGACTCGTTGTGCTCGACCTCAAATTAGCCAACTGCTACCAAGGAGGTGCCAAAATATTCGAGGAGGGGACAATGATGAGTATAGTGGCCATGGAAATATCACAAAGCACAAGGTTTATATGTGTGAAAATTCTTGATTTTCTTGGCTAAATCTGGTAAATTAACATGGAACTCTGGGATATTAGTCTCGGGAACTGCTTCGTTGGCCATGGGTTTCATACGAGACAATTCAGGACAATTTTTGGTAGCATGATCGACAACGTCACACAAAAAACACATAGGTGTATGCTTTGGCGGCTTAGGAGGAGTAGGTGTTCTCTGGGTAGCCTTGTCCTTAGGTGCCTTTTTGGAGGCCTTGCCCCCTTCAACCGTGGCTTTTGCAACAAGAGTAGATTCATGTTGAGGTGGATCATGCACAGAAGTGAAGGGAGGGGTCATAGCGACTGGTTGGAATGGGGTAAAATAAGTGTAAGGTTTGAGCTGACCAGGCGGGGTATTGGTTGGGGGATCAATATACCAGATTGAGATCCCCATGGTCATTCTGGGAAGGGTCAAGGTAGCCATAATAGGTATCAAAAATACTCGGGAAGTGGGAGCAAGAAACATTACTAGATGAGTAATGGCTAGGCGAAATAGATCCCAGAAGGTTAAGGCTAGGGGGGACTGTTCCATGAGGAAAAAGAGGACCAGTGTCACCAGCTATAGATGAAGGGCCTTGTGTAGGAGGTCTCGAAGCCTGAGTCAAAATACTAGGAGCAGGTTGTAAAGGGGTAGGTTGCTGACTATTCAAGCCAGACCATTTGAGGTGGAATCGAAATGATTGCATCATGGAAAAATTCGAGGAGATAGGGTCAAAGATAAGAGGGTAGAGACCAGGGAATGAACCAAGCAAAGAGGAATATTTATCGACTCCAGGTGAGACACTGGTCGAAGGTTTAAATACTTCTTTATTGGCCATCGAAGAAATAATGAAATTTGGAGAGGTATGAGACTTCGATTCATAATATGTTAGTAGATCGATAGTGACAATATTTCCATTTTGAGGAAGGCACATCTTACGATGAACCACAGATGGGACAACAGACATTGCATAAGTGTAGCTATGACCCAATATAATGATGCAGTCTAAGGGGACATCAATGAATTCAATGTCAACACAAACAGTTTTTCCCGCTAGAGTAATATGACAGTTGCGGAACATGATAAGGGCCTGGAAAGAGTGGTCATCCCATGCACGGAGAGTGATAGTGGAAGGGGATAACTCATGGGATTCGATATTTTTCCAAACAGAAGTGAACATCATGCAGGTGGATAACCCCTCGTCAGTGATACATCGGGAAACTTTGGCATTCCAGATGTTGACAGGTATTTGGAAGGTGATGGATGCAAGTAGGGGTGAATGCTCTGACTTGTCAACATCGAAGATAACCAAACGATCATCTTAAGGATACACATCACCCATGGCACTTATTAGAGCTTTAATTTTTGAAGGGCATGACTGGAGGACTTCCAGTGTTGACATGGCAAAAGGGGATTGCGCCAAGTCATCTACTATTATGTAGGTGTGGAAATATTTACCGGAAGCAACGTTTTGGCGTAATGGTCCTTTGGGGATCTTGGTATGTACCTCTTCCTTAGGCTAAGGGATATCTAAAGGACCATTGGGTTTTGAAATTGGCTATGTGGGACCTAAGGATTGGGGTTCTATTGTGGACGTAGCGGAAGGCTTGGTGTACTGGCGTGATTAAGTCTCAAGGTTGAGATCGGTGGTATTGGCATGGTCAGATTTCATCATAAGGATCTGGTAATCAGAGGTACTAGAAAGGTGAGGTTGAGCATCAGTCTGACCTTCAGGGGGTTGGGCAGCCACATATCCTTGCTGGGGGGAAGGATTGGTAAGCACAGCCAGTTGAGTAGGCACAACATTCAGAGGAACAAAAGCTTAATCTTGTTGTCCTCGAGATGCTGCTTGAGCTTCCCACAGTTGACGCATCTGAGGTAAAAGGGGAAAGTCATGGGTAGAGTGTCCATGGACAACAAAACAAGAACAAGGCGTATTCATATGAAGAGGCATGTTCTGCTTTGGCTAATCACCATCTTGGTGAGTTGCAGTGTTAGATGTATTCCCTTGGGGTTTGTTTCCTTGATTATCTTGAGCAGGTTGGTTCTGGCTTCCTTTTCTCTTCTTTTTTGAAGTCGAAGGATTAGTCTTACTCTACTGCGCATACACCTGGCTTTGAGGGGGTTGGCTGCTGCTGCAAATCATGAGAAGGCATGGGAGGCTGAGGTGCTTGTGCTAGAGGAGATGGAGCACATGGCTGTGGATACGGATAGTAAGGAGGCTTAAAAACGTTGGGGTAAAGAGGTTGGGAAATAATAGGCCCTAGCATCAGATAATTTGGTTGGGCAACTACGTGAGGCATGCTGTGTCCTGGATACATGCTGCTGGGAGGGGAAACGTGCTAGAGGAGCTGGCCCCTCCCTAAAGGAAAACATAACCCATAGGAGGATCAGTGTATGGATGTGGAAGGGATCTAATGATACTATCAGTGGCATGAGACTCCCTCGTTGCACTAGAACTACTAGGTCTAGGGAGATCAGATAAGAGGTTATAAACATAACGAGATTGCACGTAGATCAAGTCATATTTCAACGCAACTTGGAGGGATTCTTCCTCAGTATAAGGAAAGTGAGACGTGACATCTTTACCAATATAGGGAAAAAGGGATCGGAGAAACCAGTCAATATAGACACAGTCTTCGAAAACTGGAGCTCAACATGAGCTCTTCCTTCTGCACCATTCTTGAACATGGTCAGATAGGCGGGTGGTAGAAGTTTGATGGAAAGCAGTCAAAAGTTCGGTACCGATGTCATAGCGAAGGGGAAGCTGGAAGTAGGATAGAAATTCCTTTCCAAGAGTTGCAAAAGTAGCATGAGAGGCAGCGACCTGGTTGATATACCACTTAGAAGCTTCTCCAGTAAGTGCATGCTGGAATAACGGAAGACAGATAGATTCATCAGTGATATAGTTGGACGAACACCATATGTGGAAATAACGAACATGGTTGGTAGTATCCTCTCCAATATTTCCTTCAAACATAGGGATGTCTGAAGGAAGCTTGGTTACCATAGCATGCCAACCTGGATCATGGTGTATAGGTTGATTAATCAACTATATTAACTCAGGAAGGCTTAGGCCTACCATATAAGGAAGCAAGGTAGTAGCCATGACCATTCATGTTGCAGCCCCACTGGTAGCCACTCTAGCATTAGAGCCAGGGCCACTAGCAGTGGTAGGTTGTGCACAATACATGATTAAGGTGGATGGTAGAGGAGAACCAAGGATAGGAACATAAAGAGAACCTGATGAACTAGAATCAGAGTCGGAATGGTGACTCGGTGGAGGACTAACTCGAAACCTACGTTGTGGAGTAATTCTTCCTAATGGAAACTGAGGATGAAGGCCTTGGAGTCTCTGAGATGAATGCCTTGAGGTATCAATGGTGGAAAAGATACACGAAACCCAATAAGGAAGAGAGGTAAACAAAGGCACATAGGTGCAGGTTAATTAATTAATTACAATGTTTTAGTCTTGGCCTGGCAGTGTAAACCAGGCGCTCTTCGATTTAGATGTGCATGTGTGTGATAAGCATGATAATTTTAATTAATCCCGGACGTGTGTATAAGGAAAAGAAAAAATATTTTGTATAGATGTAAATAAAACTGAAATCGATAGTAAATAAAACTGAAAGCGATAGTAAAATAAATAGCTAAAGATGCATTAATTTAAACCCAAAAAGGAGGGATTCCAAACAACTAGCCTAAGGGTGGGCGAAATCTAATCAAAACACACAATATGGTCAATACATCTAAGGCAAGAGGGACATGGATGTAAAGGTCATATCTGCTGAGTAGAGGTGTAGAAAACAACAAGCCAAAGGGAAAAATGTTGAAAAATAGGTGGCGAAAGGCTACAACCTAAAGGGAAATCTAGGGGACCCTAAAGGGAGGACCAAACAAAACTGAAAAGGGGTGTTTTGGATGGAAAAATAAACGATCTAAAATGGATCTGAAAATAAAGGTTCAAACCCTGAAAAAGGATGAAAAACACTGAAATCTCAAAAGAACTGCTTCAGCTAAAGTCCTCCTAAGAAGGTGGAAGCATATTGAAGCCCTAAGGAGCTCGGTTCCTACTTCAACAAGTAAAAATAATTAAGTACAGGTCTAAGATGGGTAAATATGGAGGCCAAAAATCCCTAAACAGTGCCGCAGACAAACTTTGAAAAATAACAAAAAATTCCCGTAAAAAAATTGAGGTTCTGGGTATTAACCTTTTTTCAGTTGAGGTCACAGTTTCTGGGCATTTTTCCACTTCCTGAGAGCTGAGGTTCCAGGTTTTGGGAAAAAAAGTGCAACCTACACTTCTAGTTGTCTTGACGATAGGTTTCAAAAAAAGTTGTCATCTCTGTTGTGGATGATACCTATTACCTGCACAAAAGGCCCAGAGACACATGAAAGTTAGAATTTTTATTGTTTTAGGGTAAAAAAGGTTAAGAAAAACATCAAGGAATGAGAAAGAAGAACTTGGAGAAAAACCCTGGTGGCTGAAGCAGTTGTTCATGCAAGGATCTGAAAACCAACAGTGGTCGTAATTAAAAACTCTTGTGGAATCACGAGTTTTTAGTGTGAATTCTAATCACAAGCATACGAAAAATTCTCACTTTAGCTGTGGATAAAAAAAACCCTAACATAAAATGTGGCTGTCAATTTACTTAGATCTGTAGTAGGTGATTAGAAAAAATCCTACAAAAATCCAGATCTATGTAGTCAAAGACATTAAACAAAGAAAATAGACACGAGTTTCTCCATACATCCAATAGACAAGAAAAAAATTTATAAATATTTTTTGTATTATGACAGTTGGGAAGGGAACACACAACGATGTTACTAGTTCCCCTCAATGGGATGGGTTCTTGTATGTCCTCAGAGTTTCAGATCCAAGATCTCTCTCTCTTTATGGTGCAGAAAACTCAGACAAAATAGAACTGAGTGGGAGCTCACAATCAAATGTAGAAAAAATATGACAATGATGGAGGATCAAAGTTAGACCAAAAGTATAGATCAAAAGGTGATAAAAAAGGTAGTGGATGAATGGAAAAACCCTTCTATTTATAACAAAATATTGAGTTAGTCTAGATATTGGTGCATAATGAAAATATTTATTTATTATTTATTTTTATTTTTATTATTATTATTATTATTATTATATTTTTTAAATTAAATTTTCGTCAAAATTTCCTCTTTAGTAATCTAAAATTATTGATTAATTGAGTATTTTTATTATTATTACCTATTTATTTATTTGATTTTAATAGAATTTATAATAAAAATATAATTAAATTTTGAATAATAGAATTAAAAATTAAAAATAAAACATTCTTTCGTATTCTAGTCAAACTAGCCGTTTTTTCCAACGGCTAGTTGTAGCTATCCTGATCTACTTAAACGGGTCTCTTGATCATATTTCTCATCTTGTCCTGATGATGAACCACACTGGCTGGTTCGAAACGCATCGACAAAAAATTCGTTTATGTGATTTTCACCGAAAATTATTACACACAATTTATGGATCACAGAAGCCAAATTCCTAATAATGAAAATATTATTAAGCATATCTAGATCCAAGTTACTTGAAATATTTTATTATTTTTGAGGGAGGGAAAAGGAATTTAGAATTGGGTAAATCACTTTATTTAGAAATAATAAATAAATAAATTATTTATTTATTATTTCAAGGTTTAGGAATAATTAAATAAATAATGATTTAATTCTTTAAAAATGATTTAGTCAAATTCAACAAATAATATGATTAAATAACCATTTAAATACTTATTCCTAGAGAATAATAAGATAAATAATAATTTATCTAATTAATTCTCATATTTTGGGTTAAATATGACCAGGAATATTAATTAAAGAATGGTTTAGTTAACTATCCCTAGAGGAAAATAAAAAAATAAGGATTTATTTAATTATTCCTCATGGGGTTTCCTCTTTAGATGAGAAATAATATAATAAGCTATGGGTTATTAAATTATTTCTCATAGTGAAAGCAAATTTACTCTGGTAAAATTGGTCTTACATGGTGTACTTTAGTCCATCTAATAGTAGCAGGTTAGATACCAAAAAATGGTGTAACATAAACCATAGTTAAAACATTCTATAAGAACGTAGAGACATGTAAAGATACATGGTCGGTGCACCGAGAAGGAAGGACTAAAAATCTGAGTAAGAGGTAAACAAAATTTACGTCAATTCATATATGGAGACATGATAATAACTATGTGACAAAAACTTCTCAACTGTACTATTAACAGGAAATGAAAGGAGTTTACAAGCCAAAACAATCATTCAAACATAGAACTAGGTAAGAATCTTCATAACACAACCTTAAGGTCATTTTCATGTATGGAATACTTATGAACAACGAAACCTTAAACATTAATCCATTTTGAAGGTTGAATAATTCCTTTACATTAAGTAGGAAATGAAACATGATAACAAAGCCTTAAGGACTTCCACGGAAAGTCTATATTAACTAAGGGTTGATACCCATATGCCTGAAGGGCTTCAACCAAATCAAAACATTTCACAGACCCGCGATACCTATACAAAGAGAAGTTAGGAAGTCACTGACTCGAGGCAGAATCACATGTAGGAGAGCACCATGCGTTCAGAGGGTGTGAGGACCACAAATTACCTAAAAAGACAACAGGAATCATATCAATGTTAGGGTCGTAGTGTAAAACCCTGGGGTAATAAAACATGTCTACTATAACAATCAACCCAAAATATTTCTAGAAAACCTACCTTAGTTCAGAAATCAGAACTTGGTGTCGTAGGCCTGGAACAACAATGAGAATCAAAGAACATTAAAAAACCCTCTTTCGAGAAATGCTAATACTATTTATGGACAATACTGTATAGAATGCTCAAATGGGTAGCACAAACTCACCTATGTGACCATACTGGAGACTGAAGCATGGCTTTTTAGCGATGAGAGGATTAAAACTGTCGCATTGTGACTACAAGGTGACAGACTGCAAACTCATCAACGAAACAAAACAAGGCATTAATATTGACTCTTATAACCAGTAATACAATGAATGGTAAGCCAAAAATCTAAGCATACATCTAAAACCCCAAAAATCAACAACAAAACTTAAGAAAGGTTGAGAAGATGTAATTTTTACATTTCATAAACAATAATGAAGAATGTTACCACTCAAATGATACCTCTCATCGTTGGGAGCCAAAAGTGGACAGTTGAATGAACCCACAGAAGACTTTTGGTCTAGCACAAAAGGCAGAAGAAGGGCAATGTTGAGCTATAGAGCTATAGAGATTGGATTAGTATTTTCGCGAGAGCACAAATGAAAGATGGTTAGGGTTGAGGGGATGTCAATTACCCTAACCCCATCCTAAAACACCTCACCACCGTCGATCTTCGAGTTTTAGATCCAACGGTGCATGTAGATCGCAGGTGTCAACCCAGAAGTTAGAATAGTAGCACGACAAAATTATGATAAAGATAAGATAAGTATCCTCTCATACAAGCTAAATTTATTTTACAAAATATATTCACGCATAGGAAGGCAAGTGCAAGTTCAAACCAAGATTTTCATTAAATATTGAAACCCCAACAAACGTTACTACTATGTGGATGACATATCTTAAGTTGTCAAGTCAGACATGCACCGAATCCCAAGTTAGACACAAAAAAATTGCATGGTAAACTTAGCAACCAACGATATTAAAAAATATGTAAACTCCAACCTAACTCGGCATAATATGGGTAATGGACAAGGTTATCACGTTGTAATAAAGTATTTCATAAAGTATGTTTTTATTTGGTAATTGTGACAAACAAATTTACCTTATAGTGGTTCTATTAGAATGTTATAGAAGGAGTAATTATAATCCCCAAGCTGGTTAGAATAGTTAGTAAATAGGGATAATATATTTATTTTTATTTATTTAGAAGGAGTAATTATAATCCCCAAGCTGGTTAGAATAGTTAGTAAATAGGGATAATATATTTATTTTTATTTATTTATTTTATTTTTTTAATGTATGAATGACATATTTTTATGATTATTATTTGTAAATAAATTAAAAATAAAAAACAAAAGATTAGAAAATGGAGTTGTCTAGGGAGGCAAAGGTCTAGACGTCCAAGAGTGGCCGGAATGCGGGAATATTTTTTTTAAGAAAACTTTAAGGCCATCCAAAATCTTGGAGTTGGATAAAAATCTTGCATGAATTTCTATTATTTTCTGAAAGAGAAGTTTGATAAAAATCTTTCATAAATTTCTATTATTTTTAGAAAGATGCTATAGTTAGAATATGGCTTAGAAAATTAACTGAAATTGCAAGAAATATTAAAATATTAATATAAATATTGAAAGAAAGAAGTCAAGAATAATTAAAAATATAAAAAAAAAGAAATTTATTTATTTAATGATGACGATGATGATGATGGTTAACGTCCACTCAGACCAATATTTGTTCTATTGGACCTAAAGAAACGAGTTATTTAGTTTGATTTAAGATTTTATTCCTATGCTCAAAAAGTTTGGAGAGAAGCCTCCCGAACTCACTATAATTTTGACATCTTAAAAGGCTAGGAAGGTCAATATTGCAACAAAGATTATGAAATTGAGCTATAATGTGGTTGTACTCAGGGCACTCTAAGAGGAAGTGATTTTCATCCTCGATGGGAGATCCTTTCCCTCCATGGATACGTGAATAAAATAAATTCAATTTTTTTTTTTATTAAAATAATCTTTTGTTATTAAAATAATTTATTATTATCATAATAATATTTATTATTATTCCAATAAATAAGTAAATAATATAATCTAACTTACTAATTATTAAATTAATTTAATTTTTTTTAATTTGATAATTTTAATTAATAATAAAAAAATATTATTATTAAAAATAAGAATAACCTTTGCAATAATGATTTTTAATAATATTAAAAAATAAAAATAAAGCTTATTTTATATAATTTGATATTAAATTTTAAATTCTTTTCTTTTTCTTTTTTTTTTTTTTTTTTTGCAATTTTGGTTGGATTACATCTTCATCATGTCCAATATATAGCTGGAATTGAATATGTGAGAGTACCTTAAAAACCATAAGATGAGCATCTATCCAAAATTCCATGAACAAAATGTTGTTACATAATTAATATTCTTAATTTTTTTAATTATATATATATATATATATATATATATATATATATATATATATATATATATATATATATATATATATAACTCCGCTTCATTTTCTTTTAAACTTTAATAAATAAAAAAATATCAAATAAATGAGTATGACTAATATAATTTCGGTCAACAATCTGTTATGCTAAGGCATTTCATGATAAAAATTTTACTAGTTAGAAATATAGCTAGCAAAGGTATTTTGTGGTGAAAATGTTCGTAGTTGGAAATTGAGCTAGGAAAAATCCAGCCACGCCAAGAGCTAGTGTGACCAGATTTTTGATGACTTAAATGCCATTGGATGACACCTATTCCAAAAAAATATTATATAATTTCCAATTAATTTCACATATTCAAGACAATATTTTTTATAGCTAAAAAATGACTCATTGACATGTATCTTACAAAATTATAATCTCCTCCTCTTTAAAATATATTTTTGAATGCATAATTGGATTCAATCTCTTGAAAATTTCTAAAACACTAATCTTTGGAAATTAAATAACTAACACTTATCACAGAATTATAATTTCTTCCTATTTAAAATATATTTTTGAATGCATAGTTGGATTTAATCCCTTGAAAAATTGTTAAACAAAAATCTTTGGAAATTAAATAACTAAAACTTATCATTTAAAAAAAATTGACCAAAAAAAACTTACAAATCTATATCTAAATTTGAACAAAATTAATGAGAAAAAAATATTTAGAAAGATACCATTTTATTTATTAATTAAACAAAGTATTTTTCTTAATTCCTAAATTCCTAAATAGTTAATTTATTTAAATATTTATAAAAATAAATTTATAATAATGAATATAGTCAAAATAAATAATTTTGAGGTAAAAGGAGAAATGATATGAAATATTAATTAAATTATTAAAAAACTATCTTGATTAATAATGATATTGTTAAATATATATTACATTAAAATTTGAAAAGAAAATATGATTTATTAAAATATATTGAAAAAATATTCATTTTAATATTAAAAATAATTTTTTTATTTGATCATTTTAATTAATACATATAAAAACCCCAATATTATTAAAAATAAGAATAAATGTGTGTAAATATAAATTTTAAAATTTTTTCTTCATAATATTAAAAAAAAAATTAAAAATTAAAAACTTTATGTTATATAACTTTGCATTAAATTTTAAATTCAAAACTTGTATTAAATTATTAATATTCATA
>JAXQQM020064688.1:0-57668 GCA_034641835.2 Pinus albicaulis | reverse complement strand
TTACAACAATATAGAGACAGATGGTCTCGTAGATAAGAAAAATGATAACCGATGTTGTGTTGTTTCCTTCTTTTAAGAATGTGCTGGAGGCAGGCCCTATATCTTGGCTTGCTGCTGTCCTCTTTAGTAATTCTATGTTGATTATTTCATTTCACTGATACTCTTTAACTGCTCTGATACTCTTTGACCTTTGTTCATCCTTTTATCCTTTTTATCATGATATATTGTGGTAAATAGGCAAAAATTTATGTAAGGATAATTTTTTACAAAAGTTCCATCATTTCTTCCCACCATTGAACTTCTGGCACTCTGGTCCTTTGCAACTTTCTTAGTGTTTCATCAGCCTCAGTATATCTAAAGAAATTAGGCTGATTTGGGAATAAATGATTTACTTCATGCTCAAGATAAAATAAATTCTCCAATCTATCATGAAGGTTTTTCCCTGTAGGCAATGCTGCTGTTGATGAACTGGTTGAAGAACTAGCTTGATTATCAGCATATTTGTCCAATTTTTCAACATAACTATCAAGGTCCATTAGCTTATCTTCTGCAACTATAGGACTGGGCAATCCTCTATTTAACAAAATATTCAATCTTTCTCCGAAGGCAATGATTTCTTCTTGCATATCTGAGCACCTTCGTTCTAAATTCTGTACCAGAGTTGTTTTAGTAAAAACTCTCTTTATTTCCAGAATTGTTCCGGTCCTGTCCTGAATACCAATTTCTGCAAGTTGATTCTTAGTCTGAGTATTCAAAAAATGTATAAGTCTATTGGCCTCTTCTGGCATATTTCCCAACTCTTGTCTTGTTCTCTCAATCTCATCCAGAGCCAATTTAACTAAGTTATTTTGTTCATCCATTATCTGAATTGAGGACCAAACATCCTTTATTGATTGAATGATATTATCCCAAAGAATTTCATTTATTTCTTTTAAAGGTTTCTCTAATGTGAGATCCTTTTCCAATGCTTTGACTGTTTTTTCTAATTTGTTCACTTCTCTTGTTTTATCAACAACACTCATTTTTGAAAGATCATATTTATGTTCTAGAGTGGCCAATTGTTCCTTTGTTTTGTGAAGCTCTATGGCCTGAATGTTCATATCTTCCATTGACTTTGTTAATTCATCAGTGTTCAAATTTGCAGTGTTGCTCTGTGACAATTCTGTTGGCTAACCTGTTGTTGTTGTACCTGTCACTACTCCCGTTGTAGATACTAGAATATTTGCCTGCTTATCTTTTAATGCATTCTCAAGCTCTTTTTTAGTTGTAGTAAGTTGCTCATTCAATTTTAAGAGAAAATCCATTAGTTCTTCCTCAGAATTTTGTTTGATGATTTCTGCAGTCTGTGGATGTCTTGAGGCCGGTAACTTTAATTGTTTTCTTAGAGCTGCAATATCATCATATTTTCTCTTGATCAAAGCTTCAATACCTTTCACATCTTTAGGATTATGACCCAAACCAATGATTATTTCCTCTAAAGTTTTGATTCTATTATCCTTAGCCTGGGAGGAGGATTTTTCAAGCTGCAACTGTGTATTAGTATTATCCAAAGAATCCTGCAACTTAAGGTTCATCATTGATTTATCCGTCAGAGTAGAATAAATCATCTCACCTGTTTGCTTGTGTAGTTCAATTTGATCTAAAGGATGGATATCCTTTACTAAGACTTCAAAATTAGTCCTAACGTAATCTGCAGCTGTCTGAGGCTGCCGCACCTTGGGCTTCAAATGGCTCATTAACATCTTACCCTGTTGGATGTCATAAGCTGACATCAATCTTTCTTGATTTTTCGAAGCCATCTTCAAATATTGGCTGTATACTTGAAGTCTAAGTGGATCGTTCCTGGCCTTTATATTGGTGAATGTTCTTTTGATGTCCCAGGCAGTTTTTACTGGAGGTTTGAAAGAAGATATTTCTGCACTTTGTTGCCTCTGTATTCCCTTTTTTTGAAAATTAGTGGATGTCCCACTACCTGTATCTGTTTGCTGACTGTCTTCTCTTCCCTGGCTGTCAGGGATTTCCTGAAATGATTCATCTTCTGGAAGGGGAGTTAATTTCTTCCTTTTAACATCTTGCTGTTCAAAAGAGCCACCAATAGGAGTAGTTGTTTCAGCCTCTCTCTTTTTTCCCTTTTCTATATTCAGAGGAGTTTGTAAAATAGAAATTTCTGGCTCACTGATCTGAGTAGGAGGAATTTGTCCTTGACCTTTTTCTTTAGAAGTCTCTGGTTGCGCTGTCATTATGAATTTTTCAATTATTTGTATATCAGGCTCCTTTTCTTTTCCTTTAGATTCTACTGCTACTGTACTAATCTCCTGCAAATTTGTTGTAAAGTCCTGGCTGAAGAAGATCCCTGCACCTGTCCAAAAGATTCTAGGTCAAGTATCTTTTCAAGATCTTTCATTACATTTTCAACATTGACCTGCTCACTATCTTTTTCAACCAATGTCCCTTCTGTCCATTCATCCATATTAGAATATTGTTCTATTTCTGGGATTCTTTGATGGATGTATGGTGACAGTTTATTTTTCATTCTTCTATCACAGATAAATTTGTTTGGATCATAAGGCACCCAAAAGAAACTCTTTTGTAGTCTGAGATAGTCTTCTAAAATCCTTTCGGCTTCCTTTCCAGCTTCCCTAGAGTTACAAATGAAGGGACCTAATTGGCTCTTGATCCTGAGTTGAGCCTTTTTCTTCGCATTGCAAAAATGAATTATATCTGAATTATTCATTTGCCTGAAATATTCTAATGCAAAGAGTCTCATTGGGACATACTTTGGCAGTTTGAATGGGCATAATTCACATCCATATATCCTGATCTCTGTGTAGTTTTGATATAGGTACCAGTCACCTATATTGTACTTCTTTGAGAGCTGAAGGATTTTCTTGATTTCATTGTTAATTCTAGGAGGAGAGACTCCTGTCAACAAGGTAGTTGCAGGATGAACAAAAAGGCCGAAAAACTCATTATAGGAATAAGGAGAATCAGAGGAATTGTGAGTAATGGCAGACCAAAAGATGACTGACCTAGGATTCCCTTTGGCATCAAGTTTCTTAACATAAAAAGGGAAATTTTCTGACTGAAAGTAAATCATGAGATGATATATGACAGAAGAATACTTAAATAATCTCTCATTCTCAAATCTCATGAATTGATCATGGATTTTGTCAGCAATATAAGATGCAAAATCGTACTTGACAGCAGGAGGCTGTCCAGGGGTAAAAATGGATAACAATACTAGGGTTAACTGATCAACATACTCACTAGTATTGAAGCCCATTATGGAAGATATCATGTTTAAAATAATTCTACCCTCATCAGTAAAGAAAGTATAACCATAAGGGGGAGGGTTTTTAGGCTGATGCTCTGGTAACATGAAGGTTTGGCATAGGCGGTTTAACTCTTCATGTGATAACTTAGTAGATTTCTCAAGTAATTCAACCATGGACAGGGGAGTGAGAGCTTGACCAGGTTGGAATTGTAGCATTTCATTTATGGACTGAGCAGTTATTGGGAAAAGGACATTTTGACTTGGGGATAAAACTGCTCGTTGGTTGGGATCATAATTTGCGTAGAAATAATGGATTAACTCAGGAAAAATATGGACTGAGGGGAGAAGGTACATAGGAAGATTTGATTCCCAAAGTCCAAAGATGTCAAAACCATTCAAATAATTGTCTCTGCAGTGGCAAAATATTCGAAGAGGATTCTCACTGAGATGCAAGTCCTTAATTTGAAAATCCATATCGGCTAAAGGCAAATAATCCAAGTCCTTGTGAGGGGCATTGATGGGCATGACATTCAGAGCTACAGGAACTTCCATTTCTGGTTCTTGTGGATTTAGAAATGGAATTTCGGGGTTTTTGTGGAAAAGGGGCACAATTACCAGTTTTGGGAATATAATTGCAGTTCTGGGAATGAAAAATACCAAACTGAACTTCTTTTCAGACCTTAGTGCAGAATTAAAACTAAAACCAGGATTTTTTACAGAGTTTAGCGGGGAATTGGAATAAATACTTGTTTACGGGAAATGAAACGTGTTTAAACAGGCGCTGGTTATGACAGAAGAACCCTGAAATACTCGGCTTCAATTCTCTTCAGCAAGGTAACGGTCAGCAAGCGTTAACAGTTGGTTTTTGAATTTTGTTGCATGGAAGACTAGCTAGCGCACGGAACAATGAAAATGACGCAGATGCAATTTGTTTTATTTACAAAGTCAAAAGGGTGGCGGGTTTTGATTGATGACGTCAGCATGTACGATGGTTTCGTCACAGAGGGATAGGAGCGGATATTTGTTTGGGCCGCTCGCGCAGTGGAAATCTGGACCCGAAAAAGATTAGGGTGAATTTGATAAGAAATTCGCGTCACAACTCTCCCTCCGTACGCCAGCCAACTTCGGACCCGAAAAAGATTAGGGCGGAATTCATTTGGTTTTCGCGTCACAAAATTGGCCGACGTCAGCAGGCTATTTTGGAACGCGAATTTGGTTTGAATTATGGTTTATCACCATTTGAAGTCCGACGGGCTCGACTTAAGAACAATTTTGTTTGATCCCATCTTATAAAATTTGTGTTGGTTTTCTTTGATAATACACATATTTATAATAAATCATGGGAATACCACACTAAACATGTGGAAAAGTTATATAAATTATTGAGAACAATCAGTTTTATGTAAAAATATCCAAATGTGCTTTTGGGAAATAAGAATTGGAGTATTTGGTTCATATTGTTTTAAAGGAAGGAGTGAAGTTGGAGCCTCAAAAGATGCAAGCTATTACAAAATGACCTATTCCTAAGAAAATCAAGGTTCTTAGAAGATTTTTTAGACTTACATGATATTATTGATAATTTGTTAAGAATTATGCATGCATTTCAAGTCCACTCACATATGTCTTGAAGAAAATATCATTTATATGGAATGATGAGGCTACTTTGGCATTCTCTCTTTTAATGGATGCCATGTCTTCTACACCAACATCGGTTGCACCTACTTTTGGTAAAACCTTCATAGTAGAGTGTGAGGCACTAGGACAAGGAATTTACGTAACATTAACACAATAAGGGATATCATTGGCTTTTAAAAGCAAGGAATTCAAAGAAAATATTTTGTGAAATCTACGTATGAAAAATAAATGGAAGCAATATTACATGCAATAAAAAATGGGGATAGTATATCATTGGGAGGTACTTTAAAGTCAAGATATACCATGATAGCATAAAGTATTTTTGAAGCTATGGATTTCATTGGAAGATTAACAAAAATGAGGAGAAAAAATGCAAAGTTTTAATTTTGAGATAATCTGCAAAAAGGGTAAGGAAAATTTAGTACATGATGCTCTTTCTAAAATAGAAGAGGCCTCAAATTTATATCCAATTACATTTTCTATTCCTATGTGGCTAGAAGAAGCTTTCCATAATGGAAAAATGACAATAGTACTAAACAAAAACTAAAATTTATAAAGGATGGGATGAACTCTATGGAGCATTGGGAGTGAAAGAGAGACATACTTTGGTGCAAATGTAGAATATTTTTATGCACGCAAGCATATTTGAATAAACAAATATTAATGGAGTCCCATGTCTCTCTGATGGTAGGACGCAGGGTTCCTTAAAACATCTCAAAGGATCAAAAAATATATTTTTGGAAGGAATGAAGAAAGATATTCAAAATTTTGTAAGAGAATGTCAGGTTTGCATAATAAATAAAAGAGAGATAGTAAAATCTCTAGGGTTACTTCAACCATTCCACATACATATTCAAAGACTAGAAGATATATCAATAGACTTTATTACAGGGTTACTGAAATATAAAGGTAAGTATTATATTTTGTGGTCATTTATATAGACAAATTTTGTAGATTTTTTTTGTAGAGCTCAAAGTACATAAATAACAAGCCAAGTGGCAGAAGTGTCCGTGAAAGAAATTCATAGTCTTCATGGTTTTCCTAAAGTAATAGTAACAAGAAACTTTTGGAAATAATTATTTAATATCAGTGGAGAAACACTAGCTTCCATGAGTTCTACATATCAAACACAATCAAATGGTCAAACAAAAATAGTTAACAAATGTTTTTAAGGTTATCTACAATGTTACTCTTTAGAAAAGAAATCTTAATGGATGAAGTGGGTTCCTCAAGGAAGAATGGTAATATGATACTATCATACTACCTATCACACCTCTACTAAAATACCATGATGATGTAAGTTTGGAATTTAACATTTTTACATGTTAAGGACAAATAGTCAAAATCACCGACAACTTAGTATGCCATAATTAATAATCATTCCCTGTTTACTTTTGTTAATAGGTTTATGTCACACGATGATGCAGGGGCATTAGGCACTAACCAGTAATGTAGGAGGTTTTGTCCACATGTTGTGGCTAGGAGGGTTTGAAAACATTTGAGTTGTAACAGCTAGGTGTCAATACCTCAGCTGACTATATTACTTAGACTAGTTAGAGTTGTAGGAGTCGAACAGTTTCAGTTAGTTGAATTATTATAATTAGACCTTTTTATTTATAGAACTCAGAGGAACTGAAGAGCCATATGTTATCTATATAAATTGTAATTCCTCGGATGAATAAAAGTAGAGAGGGAAGAGGAGAGTAGAGAGGGGATTTCTATAATAAACCTCTGTGTGTGAACAATTGTTTCCAGTTAAATGATTTCCAAGCTTAGTTTCCATTGAATTATCTCGAACTGCTAATTGTGAAGAATTGTTTAACTGTGAGGCGATTGGGTACTGATAATTCCATTCTTTTGTCTTTGAATTCCCGTAAATTGTTGGATAACCCTGTGAACTCACCCCACCCGAAGGCGAGGTCTGTGTAGAGAACCGGGGTCGTGAACACTGTTCAAATATAAAAATACCGCTTAATAAAGAGACAAGATTGTTGTGCTTTCGGAACCTGACCCAAGGATTGGACATGAGTTAACAAACAAAAGGATAGTGGAACCAGACTTGCACCCGTGGTCAAGCCCTGTACCAAAACCATGAGCGGAATCACAAAAGCGGGTTGCCCATATCGCACCGCTTTTGCGGAGTAGGCGGTATTTCCTATTCGCGAGCGATTCCATAGGGAATGCGACACGTGGCTAAGTGACCCCGGAAAACAACCGTTTAACCCACGCCATCACACGTTAAAGCCCGATGTTGGAAGCCGAGCGAAATTGCCAAGAGTCGTTGATTTGGAGAAGGGCCATCGGACGGTGGTCGCACGTTGAACTTGCCCGGAGGTTAACTAAGGTGTGCGGAGGATAGCCAGGTACGATACGAGTGTTTGATTGGTTATTTATATATATAGGTGGGGCCGGAGTATAATGAAATTTTTTAATTAAACGATTGGCGGATAATTAGCATAAGTCTGGAGGGTGATTGTTGTAAGGCTGGGTGGTGAAATATAGAGCCGAAAGTTCACTACAAGTTATTTATTTAAAAAGAAACGTGGAGTATAAATACAAAGTGTTTAAAGTTAAACATTGGTTATAAGGATTGGAGATAATATAAAGTCGGGAATATAAATTAAAGTCCAACCATTGTGGATAGTATTTATTTATCAAATTCTACGAATTTGATAAATAAAACCGAAGAAAGAAGAAGTCAATTAAGACTCAGGCTGGAGGAAAAGAACGGGGTAAACCAAGGGAAAATGTTGACAGAGCGATTGTAGACACACCAGCTCTCCTTAGGGGTCCAATTTCAGTTTTGTTGCGTCACACGATGATCTCTCTTCTCTAGCATTTACTTGTATTGAAGATCACTATTCTAGGAATAAGGAGTTATTTTCTCCAAAAATAACCCCAGCCAAACATTGACAATGCATCAAGGATATCTTTCTATGCTTGATAAGTACATATGTTCTACTTCTAAATCATGTCTTGGAAGTGGTTGTTTTGCTGGAAATTATTCACCAGTTGGTTTCATACCAAAGTCTTTTTCACATTTTCAGCATCCAATACATGAAAACGATAATGGTTTAAAACAACATAAATATTTGAAATTTTGCAAGAATTGTCTGGCACACTTTGAATATGAATTTTGAAGTCAAGTGCATGATGCTGTATATGATCAAGTGTCATTTTGAATACCAAATGTTTCACAAGAAACTTCTCAACATGCTACCTTGCAGTAAGGATTAAATGACAATATTGCATCAACTATTTCCATAATAAAAGTGCACCTCGGCCATAAGACTAAACAACTACAAATTTTGTAGATCTAACAAGACCACACAATCAAATGTATTCCACAAGGCCAATACTGTATGAAAAATGAAAAGGAGTTTGCAACCAAAAATACCTTAGGTAACTAATTCAATTAGATACACCAAACCATCAGCAAAAAGGAAAACCAGCCTACTTGGCCCCAATATTTTCAACTGGGTCCTCTAATTCAACCAATAAAAGGGCCAAAACCATAGCATTGAGATACATTTCATTACACTGTCAATAACAATAAAATTTGACTCAGCCATAACCCTTTCCTTTTATTGTTGTGAAAAGCTTTATGCATTACTCTAATGTGGGTAGTCCATAGGCCAAGTAGACCACTGGGTAACAAATATGTTTCCTTTCACCTTTGAGTTTTCAAATTATGCCTACCAAATCTAAGACATTTAAGAGGGGGAACTAATACAATGTTAAAAAGAAAACCAGAGCACACATCTATAAATTACCTCCTTAGCTACTGTCACACCATCATTAACTATTTTCAAAGAACCATGCTTGCTCTCCAAGACAACATTTTGCCCTTCGCCCCAAGGGTGACTCCAACAAGATTAGCAAGTTTTTTCACACTGCCTGCAAGACAAATTGACAATGCTTTTAGTAAGTGTGCAATTGAATGCCATACCATATGCCAAAACAACCCTCCATGAAAAATTAAAATAACACATTAAAATCGAATATAAGTGGACAAGGAAAGATCCACTGCAGTGAAGTTTCACGTGCATGTGACCTTCCTTTAAACATAATTTTTTCTCTGACCTGCAATTTTTTTGTCACTGAGCCATCCTTGTTGAAGTACAACTCCTTTTCCATAGCTCTTGTATTAACTACCTTCTCTCTGTCGCGTAATCTCAGAGTCCCTCTTCTGCTTGAGCGATTAAAGGAAATGGGTGAAAAAACTTAAAGAGAAGACAATTGTCTGCCATAATTATCAAACATTGCACCCAACTTCTTCCCCTTTCCATTGTTACCCAATGAGGTAGATGTGGCAATTGTTGTCATACTGCCCAAAGCAGAGGCCATCTTCTCTTATGCCGAATATAGAATTACAAGATCTTCATATTAGTATGAACCTTAAAAAACATGACTCCCATTGCTAAAAACCACTTTTAAGTTGTAACAGGCAAACTAAACAAATATCGCAACTTTTGGCAACTTCTGGAGCATTAAGAGAGAAACAACCAAAGAGAAATACAACCACAATCCTCATTTTAATGAGACCGGACTATATATTTGCATTAAGACAATAGAAAGAAATCACGACTATATTAAGGCCAGCACAAAACAATCTTTAACCAGTGTCTCTCGCGGCCTTCAGGTTGCCATGCTAGAGGTTGCATATTTTTAATTTAAATTCTTGACCTCTCGTGCCCATCTATGAATGCATCCAATGGGATATCTACATCAAATGCTCCCTTATATCCCCAAAAACAAATTCCCTACTACAAGAGCACCAGTATTGATGGATCACCCCACACCATCCCACCCACTAGAAACGGTGAAAAAGGAAACCCGAGAAACCTTCTGAAATATCTCAAGATGAATATATGGGTGGTTCTTATGAATCAACCAACCATTCAGAACATGCTCATCAATCCAAACCATGAGTATTATGTGACAATATTCAAGCAGGCACTGAATCGGATTTCTGAAGCTATGTTAGAGAAACCCTAAACTCTCACCGAAAATAGGTGAAATGTGGCACCACTCAGAGATTGACATGTGCCAATTGGTACAAGTGGTAGAAAATTGGCATGCTCAAACAACGAGGTGATGCAGGAATGACATGAGGGAGAAAATATCAGAAAAGCCCCAAATCTGGAGAACTAAAGCTCATCACCAACCTGAGATCGATAACTTTACATGATGTAACCTATGAAATCGTAAATGGAGAAATCATAGTAACAATAAAGTAACCTATGTAACAATAAAGTCGGATTCATCCTGGGAGTGGTAATGGGAGAAATCATAGTGAACAACAGGAAACATGCATAGTTTCTTACAATCAAACAGATGAAAAAACACATACAAAAAACCTAGATAATAATCGTGAACAAGCTTAATATTGAATTATGAACTGTAAAGGAACTTACAAAATGTGACATTACGAACCTGGTCAAGCGCACAAGCAAAAATATCCTGGACATGACCCTAGTTGACAAGTTGTATTACTCATGATGCAAGAGGATTTGTACCTGCACTGCCAAGTCAATCAAAATCAATCATTATCTATACAATAAATACAAGTAATTGATGTAGTATTTTTTACTCTAAGATGCATTCTTATGATAATGTTAGAACATATGTTGAAAATGTCAAAACATACCTGAATAAGCTCCTCTTCGTTTCAAGAACAATTTATTGGAGTCGCATGAACTTGGAACAAGCCTCCCACGATCTGAAAGTGTAGCAACTAAGTCAACAGTGACTTTTTTGTTGCTACGCTGGATCGAGGGAGGTTTGCTCCAAGATTAAATCGCTCCAATAAATTATTCTCTACTAAACAGGGCCAACCACGTGAAGGTGGAAGCTCTTATGGCCCCTCCCCCCCCCGCCCCTCACATCACTCTCAATTCCCCAATACCCAATCTATATTTCATTTTTTACTTTCATGAGCATAAAAAAAAATATTCAATAACTAATAAAAAAACAATTCAACAAAAAGTACGCAAGGAAACATTGGAATTAATGCTTGACATAAAAACAATATGATAAATGAGTTTTTTATATAACGCAAAAAACGTTCCAAGTATGGTAACATTTGTCTTATAATAATACAATATTTTACATTGTCAAATTTTCTTTTTCTTCTTCCTATTTTTAAAGCTCCTAATTACATCATCAATATCATCGTTCTCTGCTCCTGTTTCGTGCCTTTCAACCCGCACTGCTGACCTAGTTGCGTATTCACGATGTCTGGGCTCATCCAGTGACGGGGCATCGCCTACAAAAACAGATAATATTAAATTTTAATTGTCAGTTTTTAAATATCATTGAACTAGTTCGGTAATATTAATAAAAAAAATTGCAATGAGATTATTTACCTGGTGCACCAATTGTCGCCGCTGACCTAGTTGCGTAGTCACGATGTCTGGTCTCATCCAGTGACGGGGCATCGCCTACAAAAACAGATAATATTAAATTTTAATTGTCATTTTTAAATATCATTGAACTAGTTCGGTAATATTAATAAAAAAAATTGCAATGAGATTATTTACCTGGTGCACCAGTTGTCGCCGCTGACCTAGTTGTGTAGTCACGATGTCTGGTCTCATCCAATGATGGGGCATCGCCTACAAAAACAGATAATATTAAATTTTAATTGTCAGTTTTTAAATATCATTGAACTAGTTCGGTAATATTAATAAAAAAAATTGCAATGAGATTATTTACCTGGTGCAACAGTTGTCGGCGCTGACCTAGTTGCGTAGTCACGATGTCTGGTCTCATCCAGTGACGGGGCATCGCCTACAAAAACAGATAATATTAAATTTTAATTGTCAGTTTTTAAATATCATTGAACTAGTTCAATAATATTAATAAAAAAAATTGCAATGAGATTATTTACCTGGTGCACCAGTTGTCACCGCTGACCTAGTTGCATTGTCACGATGTCTGGTCTCATCCAGTGACGGGGCATCGCCTCCAAAAACAGATAATATTAAATTTTAATTATCAGTTTTTAAATATCATTGAACTAGTTCGGTAATATTAATAAAAAAAATTGCAATGATATTATTTACCTGGTGCACCAGTTGTCGCCGTTGGGACTGTTGCCCTATCTTCCTCTCTGGTGGTAAGATCCTCAAGGGAAACATTCTCTGTCATTTAAACAAAAAACGTTATAAGGACAACCATCAAGGCATAATTAGAAAAAATTATAAGTGGAAATTAATTACCGTCATGGCCCTCATTGATAGTAGCATTGTCGGCCTGGTCCCTACTACAATGATCAGGTTGCACGTGAGGATCATCTACATTTGGCTCTAAAACTGGGTTATTTGCGTTGTCGGTAGTGTTTCTCCCCTGATTTAAACAAAGTTGTTAGAAATTAAATTTATGGATGAAAACAAACATATTGAAAGGTTAATTTTTTACCTTATCAGGCATTTTGGATCTTGGGACCTGCCCCAAGCTTATGCGACGTTCAACTACGGCTTGATAGCCGAAATGGAAAGCGATATTTTTATCTTCCTCTGTAGTTTCTGTTCCGAAGTCATCACCCTACATTACATATGATTGTCTATTTTTAATCATATTTGATAGGATTACAAAAACGTTGGAAGGCGATACAATTAATTATAAGATGTTTAGCTACTTAATTACAATTCTTGCGGCCAATTTCAAGTAGCCGCCCTGGCCTAGCTTATGATGGCCCTTTTTTTCAATCCTAGCTTTGGTTGCCTTTGAGGTGTCAGGAAACCTAGCATCAAAAGATTAAAGTCAGATATGACGTAGCACACTTTTATTTTAGACATAGAGAAAATTAAAGCTATTAAATTAAAGTTGTAATTTACCTTGCGGGTCCAGTTGGCATTTTTCCTTCTTTCTTTTCCCTTTTCTCTTTTCCGTCATGGATGAGTGCTCTCCACTCACTCTCTGAAACTGCGAGAGGAAGCTCATATCTAGGGTTAAATTGCAATTGCGTCCTATAGGTGTCCCTGGTATATTTCAAATATTTGCCGGCTACCTGAGCCACCGCTTTTCTGTCAAATGTGCCGACCCCAAAAAAGGCTTCTAGATAATCTAGAAGTTCTTTTTTTAGGTTGGAATTCTAGGAATTCCACCCTGTACGTATGGTTGGGCCAAAAATTACCAACGCATGGCTCTCCAGAATCCTGTAGAACTCATTGTTTCCTACACAGAATAAAACCAAAAAAAAAAGATATTATCATTAATTTAAAAATAAAAATCATGATAAATATGTTTTAGATAAAGTACATGAAACAGTTAAAATATTAAAATTTACCTGGGAGTTGTACATGCTTTATAGGGACACCTTCATCTTTCACCAACAACGTGCCATTAATGGTCCCTGTGGAGCTGACACGTGTAGCTCCAGGAAACGCAATAATGTAGTTGGCCATATCAGCCTCATCATTGTCAACACGTTCAGCGGTTGGCTGGGTGTCTGCTTGGGCAGGGTGTGTTTCTTGGCTAGCACCTAAAGGAGTAGAAGGTGTACGAGAGGGTTGTTGGGCAATCTCTTGCCCTTGTGTCCCACTACCACCAACACCGGGTTCAGCAAATGCCAGAAAACGCTACATATAAAAGAACTTTTTGTTAGTTTAGTCAATGTAAAAATTAAAAATCAAACTATCACAATTCATCTCATGCAGAACAAAAAAAATATCCTTTTGACTTTTTATTATTACCTAATATCTTTCTAGCTGGCTCATAAGATGTTTTATCCTCTCTTCTGTTTCAGGTGTTTGAGGCGCATCTATCAAAGTATTAAATTCCGACCTTGCATCTCATGCCTTTTTTCGCAACAAGAACACTGGAGATAGGGATGAAGAAAGCTCTTCCTCAAAGAGGGAATCATCAAGTGTACCATGGCTAGGTGTCTGCATATTTGAAAAAAATTAATATTATTTCAATTATGTAAATAACTAAAATACCTGAAGATAGAGCAATGCTGGCACTTTACATGTTCTTCCACTGGCCTCTTTCCGTGATCATCCCGTCTCTGGGTTGTTCCTGCACTGCTCTCATCAGTCTTCCACATTGCAATAAAATTATAAATGTAAAAACTTGAAAACAATATCTAACTTGAAAACACAAAATGAAAACTAAAATAATTTCTAATAAGACACCGAAATACAGAGTTAGAGTTTCAAATATGCCTTGCATTGAATTCAGTCCTGGAAACATGTCATTGCACATTAAGGCACCCAAACAAGAGACGAGTTGACAATTAAGACCTTATTGAATATATTGTTGGAGCAACTTCTAGTAAACTTGTTGTGAAGACCTTGAGGACATTTTTGGAGCAACATTGTTGAAGCTGATGGTATAGCATTGTTGGAGACGATCTTCAAGGGCCTTGAAGTGAAGCTTTTGGAGCAACTATTGAAAAATCCTTAGAGCATTTAAGTAAGGCACTTTCTATCTTCCATCACCTTTTTCCTTTCAATATCATTTAAACGATTTTGTTGATATTTAATGTTTGAAATCACGTTATAATTCCTTGATTATATGTGTTCGGGGACTAGAATAATTTCACACTAAACCATGCAAACTTAAAAGTAACTTAACAGATCCATAAATTAATAATAATCATAATTCCTAATTTCCTATTGTACGATATGATGCAAATTATTCAAACATGAAGCAATGAAGACATGCAATGTCCGAATTTCAAGATTGATGAACCAATACAAGAAGTTAGAAACTACAACTTTGATTCAATACTCTGTGTCCTAACTCCAAGAAGGAATCTAGTTTGTAGTACAGAACATGCATCGTGTATTATCAATTCTTAATTGACAACAACTAAAGGTCATATACCTCATCAATTCCTTCCCATTTTGTGTTTTTATGTTATATTCCTTATAAAAGTGTCAAATTTCTCTCAAAGTAAGCAACCACTAAATAAAATAAAAAATAGTTGAGATATGATTGAGAAATGGTCATTTATTTCTTAAAAGGATCTTCACGATTTCTTTGGTTGTTTTTCATCTCAAGAAACAAGAAATGACCTAAGAAACTATCATGTTGTAATATAAGAAACAACACGGTGCAATGGCCATTTTCAAAGCCAAATGATGTCCATTGAGGACATGGCCTTTATTTGGTTCCTGTTTCATAGGAGTTTCGGGTATAAATGGAACTTTTTTGTACCATTTCCAGTAGTAAAAAGGGAAAACCTTATTTTTCCATGGGAAATAATTTACCTTTCCTTTTTCAAGATAATCTAAATCACAAAAAATATGAACTATACCGCACACATTCTTGGATAATGTGAAAGTGGAAAAGGAATACCCTACACAAGTGATGCACACATGTACATTTGAACACTAATAGATTTTTGTAGTTGAAATGCAATGCTTGT
This sequence comes from Pinus albicaulis, assembly GCA_034641835.2. NCBI lineage: Eukaryota > Viridiplantae > Streptophyta > Pinopsida > Pinales > Pinaceae > Pinus > Pinus albicaulis. The sequence continues at coordinate 42,381 of JAXQQM020064688.1, read as the reverse complement.
TTTCATTTAATTGTAGGGTTTTTAAAGCAGGGAGAAATAATGGCTGCCAAATTAATAAGCGTTTCTTTGGGAAAAATTTAAATCTTGTATTGGGTGATGAAGATAATAGAGGGTGTTGAATCTTGATTCTTGACATTGTGTTTAACTTGAATAACTCAAATGATTATAAATATCATTCGATGAGTTCTTTTTTCAAGTATGTCACTCAAAACTCTTATGTCAAAGCATTTTATGATGGCTAGCATTTGCTTGTTTCCCTTTCTTCAGTTCAATGTAAAAAGTATATTAATATATTGGAGCACGAATGATAACTACAATTGTTTGCTCTGCAGTATATCCAGCCCCAAGATTATGAAAATTTTTCTCAAGTGGAGCTATTTGGTTAGGCTGTAGGGTCAACCCCTTATAGGAGGAAGGGCCTGCAGTAAGAACTTACCATTTTTCAAGAGCTGAGGGCCAATGTTGTTCTGAAAGAGTTGAGGGCCAATGCTATTCTGCAAGAGCTGAGGGCGAATGCTATTCTGCAAGAGCTGAGGGCGAATGCTGAGGGTGAATACTGAGGGCGAATGTTGTTCTGCAAGAGCGGAGGGCGAATGCACGCGTGATATCAGACGTTAATGTAGCACACATGTACATTTGAACACTAATAGATTTTTGTAGTTGAAATTCAATGCTTGTTTTCATTTAAATGTAGGGTTTTTAAAGCAGGGAGAAATAATGGCTGCCAAATTAATAAGAGTTTCTTTAGGAAAAATTTAAATCTTGTATTGGGTGATGAAGATAGTAGAGGGTATTGAATCTTGATTCTTGACATCTAGAGAGAAACCTACAGCCTAACACAATCCAATGGAATTGACCAAAAAAACCCAAATAGAGTCAACCCTAATATAGGAGGAAGGGCCTGTAGTAAGAACTTACCATTTTGCAAGAGCTGAGGGTGAATGTTGTTCTGTAAGAGCTGAGGGCGAATGCTATTCTGCAAGAGCAGAGGGTGAATGTGCGTGTGATATCAGACGTTAATGTAGCTATTGCGACGAATACGAAACAATAAAATCATTTTTATGTAGCGCACATATAAGTTTCGTATTTTTATTTAGCGCACATATAAGTGTCGTTATACCGACGGCGGAAAATGCATCGCTATTGCGACGAAGGCCTCCAAATGTCGCAATTACGACACTTAGACATTGTGTCGCACTTGCAGTCATCGCAATAGCGATGCGTTGGGCCATAGTGTCGCAAGTGTGACGTCTTCCTCCAAACGTCGCAATTGCGACACTTTTCTAAGTGTCGGTATTGCGACACTTTTCTATAAACGTCGGTATAGCAACGATTTCGGGCAGGATGGAAAAAAATTGGGGAAATTTCCGACATTTGGTCAAAAGCATCGGAACCAAGTGTCGGAATTTCCGCCAAATGTAGTAGTGTGTGTACAACAATCCTAAAATCACAGCCCGTGTTGTACCTTAAGAGACAATCCCTTAGCTGTGATAAGGAATCAGTGCTTAAGACATCTATCTGATTATTTCATGAATGTATATATTTGTCTCTGTCTTATCAACCCTCAAATATTAAAAATCAAACCCTTAAATATCAAATATATGAACATTCTGCAATGCTATCTTTAGCCAATGTTGAACAAAATAATTAGAAGAAACAGAAGGGATAAATTCAAAATGATATGTTGTTTTATACAGAAAATATCATTTTAAAATCCAGAAGAAGTATATGAAGAAATATTTAAAACAGAGGAGCGCAAATTAAGGTTTTTTAACTCTGAAATACATACGTATAAAGATGTCGGCTGCTCATAACTTTGTTTCATTCATAGATGGAAAAACATAACATAAACTAAGAATACATTTCAACATTAACAAAATGCTAGAAACTTGCATACTCATTCATTAACTTTTCAATATCTGAGTACAAAAATTAGGCTTTGAAGGTCCAAAACTCAGACCCTTCCTTCCTCTTGGAAATCACATTAAATGCAATAAAAAATAGTTTGGAACTGTTGTAACCAATTCTAACTACCAAAAATACTTCATTACTTCGAAGGCTATCTATCACATGCCTTGAAAATGTCTTTTTAAAATTTCATTGACTTCAGAAAATAACATAAAGTAAATATCCTAATCTATAGGAATTGCTGATGAAGTGGCTTCTTTTCCTTGATCAACTGATTTGTCTTTCTTTGTTGCTGATCCCTTTGGCAAGTCAATAGTCCAAGCTCTGCACTTTTTTCATATTTCTACCTTCATCTTGGATGAATGTGTCAGATTGTGATACTCCAATCTGAATGCAGTAATTCGGTCATAAGATGGCCTTTCAGAGAAAAGAGTTTTTAGCATCCACAAGAGTTGAAAATGTCTTTGCAAGAAGTTGACCATTGTCTCTCTTTTAAGTACCTGAGTCTTCTCATGCTTGTTGTCAATCTTTATTTTTGCCATCAACAGTAAATTATCATAAGATCTCCATGGCAAAAGATTCCCCTCAGCTCCCCATCATGATGGCAGGCCTACCCTTGTCATTTTATCAAAAAATTTATCAAATTCACTTACTGCTTCTTTGATTTCTATTAATTTCTTTTCTGCACCCTTTCTGAGATGATTCCTGATAATCATTTTATTAATTTCTAGTGCATACAACATTCTATCCCGCATATCATTCTCCTCTAATTCCTAATATAATTTGGAATTGATATAAACAATAAAAATTCTAGCCCAAATTTCTCTATTAATCCCTTTCTGCTTATCAGACATAATCGATTCTTCACACTCCACAATAAGGCTTTTTTCTTTTGAAATAATCATCAGGAAGCACCAATTGGACTTCATTTCTGAGATGATATTAGTCCAAATGATATCCTTAGCTTGTATTAATGACACATTACCTTTCATTCTTTCTTGGAGATTCTTGATCTCAGCTTCAGCATTTCTGAAATCCATTTTGTACTTATCTGCTTCGTTCTCTAAGACCTTCATCAATTTTGTAGCAGTCTCCAAATCTATTTGAGCCTTTTTTCTATCTCTTTCAGCCATCTGCAACTCATTATTTAATTGAATAATTTGTGTTTGAGGATCTGCATCACCTGTAGGAAAAACAAAAGTACAATTATGATTGTCAATGTGATTTTATAAATAAATTGCAATCTGCTTCACTTTGGAAAGTTATTCATCCTTCTGCATAAGTTATTGCAACAAATTCTTTTTTTCCTTCCCTACCTCTGCAACCTCTGCAGCCATTGAGTGTTAACCAATAGGTAACCTCAATTTTTTCCTTAATGTATACATCTCTACTTCAACACTTTGTAATAATTTCTGCATAGCAGTCTTGTCACTAGGGTCTACACCAATCTTAACAATAATCTTCTTCAACTCTTCATTTTGGACTGTTAAGGCTCTTGAATTGGCCTTTTCTAGATTCAATTGTTTGATAACTTTCTCTAACATGTTTTCAGCTTTAACTACCATTTCATTTGTATTTGTGAGATCATTAACAATCAATTTCCCAATCTGCATATGCAAATTCGTTTTGTCCATTAGTGGAATATTTTTAACATCCATAGTCACATTTACAGTATTAAAACTTTTTGAGGACCCAATTGACATTCCTATGGGATGTGACAAAGCAATCCTAAATTGATATTTTTCAAGATCCATTATAGTCAACAACCTTGTCTGATCGGTAGTAACCTGATGTTCTGCTTGGGCCTCCATGTTGGCCTTTCATCATATTGCCAACAATTGTATGTTCTGATGCAAATGAAAAAATATAAAAATATTTTGAAAAATCAGGACTTATAAGAACCGGTGTTTTGGTTAACGCTTGTTTCACCAGCTCAAAGTACTTCTTTGCTTTCAAGGTCCATTTTACCCCTTGCTCCTTCTTCAACATGTTTGTGATATTTCTAAGAAGCTCAGCCAAGATCAAAAATTTAATCTTTCCAATGAAAGATTGCAACTCCTTGATGTTTCGAGGATGAGAGATTTGCAATATGGCCTCAATCCTTTTGGGATCTATCTTAATGCCCTCTTCTGAAATGATGTGCCCAAAAATTTTACCTTCTTGGAGCCCAAATAGTGTTTTCTTAGGGTTTAAAGATATCCCAAACTTCCTACATCTCCCGAAGACTGTTCTTAAATGTGCTAAGTGCTCTTCATCTGTCTTTGAAAACACAGTAACATCATCAAGGTATATAATGATGAAGTAGCCTAGCTCTTCGGAGAATGCTATGTCCATGGCTCTCTGAAAATTTTCTTTAGCATTAATTAGACCAAAGATAATTTTCACATACATGAAAGTGCCCCATGGTGTAGTAAAGGCTGTCTTTAATTGATCAGCAGGGTGAACTAAGATCTAATTGTACCCTAAGTAGCCATCAAGCAAATAAATTCTTCTAGACCCTACCATCTGTTGTTCAATCTTTAACATTAGTCATGGGTGTATTAAAGGGTTGACAAGCCATGTATTAAACTTTATATCAAAGGGCAAAATATTTCAAAAGTGGGTCGAAAGGAGACAAGGTAATGAAGGCCACGTGCGTTAAAGCTGATGGGGAATTAACAGAAAAAGGATGAAGTATAAAGCCAAAAGGCTAACGGGAGATATAAAAGGCAATGGAACGCTGCAATAAACGCAAAACCCACGTATTGAAAGGAAGTGCCGCCACGAGAAGATGCACGTGAGAAATTCCGAGGGGGTCGAGCAGTGGGGGAAGGAAGAGACCCGTACCCCCGCGGAATTGTGAACGCACAGTGTGGTGGGGGCCTCAATGTTGGAAGGAGGTAGCAGGAGTATGCCGCGTGGTGGTGACGTGGCAGATCGAAAGGTGGACCCTCACGGTGGGTAGGTTACGTATTTAAATGGCATAAGAGCTCATATGTTTTAGGAGTTATATAGCGCATACGGTAAAAAGGTAAGGTAAAGTCCATTAGGCCAGCTGGTACTGAGACCCGCACCAGCCTTAAACCCGGCACGAGGCGCCCACCTGTACTCTGACATGCCCAATCCTTATGCACCGCGTGTCTCACTGTCAGTGTCCTTAGGACACTTGCCTTGATTCATTTTATCCATCTGCCTTTTTACCTCAAATTACCCAGTCCAGAGATAACATTCCCTCCGTATTTCACTCAAGTAAAAGGTCGCAGGTTCCCGTCTACGGCATATACCAAGTAGCAAAGAGCGTTTGGTCTACCCCAATCATTGTCAGAGTTCCCTGCGTCACTTTCCCGAGCAGATTTACCTTCCATTCAGGTATTCCATTATTCATTCTCCCTCTGTTTTCCTTTCGCTTTTTCAAATTCTTGAATGTCGGCCATGGGAAGGGGAACGCCAAAAAAGAATGAACCAGAGACCCCCCAGGTCCGTGAATCTAGGAATCCCCCCGGTTTCGACCCTCTCCTTGACATGCAGGCTGGTATTTGTGACCCCAAATACCCATTTGACATCCGCAGCATCAAACCCCTGCTTTTCAGTCGCCATATCAAGAACACAGACCGTTACCGGGTAATTGTGTTGGGCTTATACCATCAAATTGCCCCGCAAGTTCATTCTGTGGTCGATTTCATCACCTGGCTCAGAGATGTTTTCGACGAACATCGGGGCACCTTCACTTCTCCTCAGGGGAACAGGGTTTTTTCCCTTTCTCCTGATGTTATCAAACAAGCCCTCCGCATCCCTACTAGCACCACATATGTTAGTTTCAAGGACGTGGCCTTGGCAGCCCAGTTCATCAAACAGCCACGGGAGGCCCGGCGAGCTTTCATCTCCTCTATAACCATCGACCAGGCTACTTCCCTACCCGCCGTAGAGCCGTTCCCATTAATTATGTTCTTTGAAGAGGTTCGGCCCATTCTCTCTCTAATCGCCGGCCTTTTAGGGGTAGGGAGTCCGGGAGACATTTCCACGGTGTGTGTCCATTTCTTATGGCTCATGTCCCAAAAAGGGGTGGTATTAGATATTCATGGTTTCCTCTCCACAGCCATTCAAACCCAATTCCAGGAGCTTCCACAAACCCGTCAGTTCCGTTTCTGTTCAATGGTTTTTTATGTCTTCTTGTACCAGCACGCCGATAAGTTTGAGGGTTTGGGGCTAGACAGAGTTTACCTTGAGAATTCCCAACCCAGACCAGTATTCGACTGGAATTTCTCTGTGCGTCAATTACCTAAGGGGGAGGGTTACTCTAGTTTTGTGAATAGTTTCATGTCTATTGCCTATACCATTATTCATGACTCGCCTTCCCCTAGGGTCTTTCCAGAAATGAAACGCTGGCTGCAAACCGGGATGTTCCAGAGTACCGGAGATTGGTTTCTATTCGAGGTCTACACCGAAATTCGGGTCTATGGAGCCGAAGTTACCCCCTACCGGCTGCCAGTGTTTCCTGTCAGACGAGTTTATACGCTCAAATACATCCGGCATGCCCTCAAGGCCGACCAGCTCCATTTTTTTCCCGCCAAGAAGGGATACATCCTAAGTCTTCCCATCGAAATTGGCCCCTTTGTGGTAAACTCGAGACATGCCCTCCCGATTGTTGAGAAAATGCTGCAAGGTCTGGACTTAAGGCTGGGAAAAAGCTGGGCTTATGACCCTCGAGAAATTATCTCGAACAAAAGAAAAAGGAACAGGTCTGCACCCTATATGCATGAGCCGAGGCCATTTATGGAATGGAGGGCTAATCTCGAAACTTGGCCCTTGTTTTCGCAGATGGAGATAGATTCATCTGCTACAGGGGAGGAAGAGAATGTCGACAGAGGCACAGGTGGAGAAGCAGGAGAAGAAGTAGGTACCTCAGGAGCAGCGCCCCCTCCCAAAAGACAAAGGATGGCCACCAGTGAGGCAGAAGTTATAGGAGAGGGGCGATTACTGGAACCCTTCACGAAGTTCTGCGAATTTTATAAAGGCAAGGCCGGGATAACAGTGTTAAGAGACAGCGCCACTTCCTCTGATTTCACAGAGGTCACGCAGGCTATCATTGAGCATACTTCGCCCAGGGCAGGCGAATAGAGCGATCCGCGACAAGTACAAAGCTGAATTAGGGGGATATGTTGAAAAGTATCATACCAGGCTCTCTGCCTCCATCAACGCGGACACTGAAAGCCTAGTATTGTCTATGGCAGAAGCTCTCCTGGATCCCAATTCTGATGTTCCCAGCTATCGGGTGCTCGAATTTTCCATTGACATGAAGAAGGTACCAGCCAACGACATGTGCGACCTGTTCCAAATGGTATGCGACATGATGAAAGATTAATTAATGTAGCTCACCCTCGCACTAAAGAAGTTAGAACAGAAACATGACCAGCTGAGGGAGACCCTGGTAGCCGAACAAGTTAGCTGCCGCGCCAGAGCACACCAGCTGTGTGTTCTCCAGGACCAGATCAAGAACCAAGATGATGGGGGAACAAGTGCACAGGCAGCTCTCATTGATCAGCTGCCGAAGGAGGTTGCATCAGCAAAAATACAGGCTCGTATACCGGCCGCTCACCATATCCAAATGGCTGAATTGGTACAGATGGAGAAGGAGAAAGCAGAGCTGTCCACCAGGCTATCAAAAGAAAGCGAGGAGAAAGAGAAGATGGCCGAAAAAATCAACGTGTTACAGGACAAGGCAACAGAGCTACAGGCTAGATGGGACTCGCACAGCTACCAGTCAACTGAGGCGTCAAGTGGAACTAGCTCATTGCCAGCACAACTGTCTGCATCAAGAGCTGAGATCGAGATACTGGAAAAGCAAGCGTCTATGGCTAGGCAAAGGATCGTGCACCTAGAGAACTCCCTGGCCGAAAACACCAGAACAATTGAGGGGTTGCAGAAGGAAATAGATCAAGAGAGGAAGACCACGGCAGATCAACAGAAAACCATTGCCGACATGAGAAGCCAAGCAAAGGGAAATCTCACCCTTCTCGAGGCTAGAAGCATAATCTGGTCAGATATAACCTCAGCGGTAACCGAGCAATGGGAGTTTTTGAGCATGATAGGGGAGCATAAGTCTGCTATTCCCTATCTCAGTAGGAAGCTGCAGGAGGCAGACCTTGATCTGTCTAACAGGGCCCAACACGCTAGAGAGTACATTTCGTTCCTTAACGAGTTGGGATTAAACGACATGGATAAGTACGGTATCCCTAGCCGATTCACAGAGGCCATCGAGTGTCGCAAGATTATCAACAAAGAAATGGCCCGAGTAGCAGCTTCAAGAGCCCTTCAACAGGTGGTCGACAGCGTCGGACGGTTCGACGAGGTATGGGATGAAATCATGACAGCCGGACTCCCTTCCTGCTGGGACCCGACCGCCCCTGCCGTGCTCTTGCCTCTGGCCCAATACACAGCACGCTTGCAAGAGGAAAGACGGGCGACGCGAGATGGGAACATCCGCTCCAACTCCGAGTGACATGATTGTTTCGACCCTGCGAAAAGAGTTCGCTCCTTCGCCCGATTAAGCACAAGCTTCCTCTGGGCCGGTTTCCACGCTCTTGCAAGAAACGCGCTGTCGAGGTGGAGGGGATTCTCCCGGCGATAGAGCCAGGCGCGGAGAAATCGGCGGCCCGCCCCGCCGGTTATGAAGAGTCGACATGCCGATTCGTCATAAACGCGCCTCCACGAATCGGCAAGCACTTCCCTCGGCCCTCCTGTGATTTTTCTGTCAACTCATGATGTGGCCTTAACGGCCTATGTTACTTTTTCTTAGTTTATTTCTTTTAGGTTTTTGGTAGGTTGTTCTTTCCTCATTTTACGTTTTCCTTTGTTTATTGTTTAAATTTATGTTTTAAAGAAAACGAGTTTGGGGAGCCTAATTATATGGTGGGAAGCAGTTCCCCATCATGAATTTTATAGTTTTAAAAATGACATGCTAACAAATTTTGTTATGCGAAGATATTTTCCCAGAAAATATCTTCTCGCTAAGCCTAAGGTGAAAAAAACAAGGGTCCAAAATTTCTGAAGAATTGACTGTGTAAGAGCTTCTTGTATGCAATTTTTGTGAAAGTTCTAATATGAATTCAAAGAGCCTGTAGGGCCTCAATGAAAAGGAGTTTTGTCGTTGATAAGAATTCTGGTTTTGGTTCTTTACAGTGTGTAATCCTCTCTTGTGAGTTGTAGTGTAGTTATTCATTTCGCTTACATTCATATATCTGGTATTACATTCTGGAATGCGAGTAGTCTGTTGCTTCTGATATAAATTTATCCTTATGGATACTTACATCATTGGTTTTCTTGACACTTTAAATATGGCTCAGGTGTAATATGCTGTCCCGTTTTCGATTCATCCACATTTCTACTATATTGGCTGATATGAGGTGTTATTTACAAATGTTGTTATCGTGTGTGGATTCTTAATTGCTTAAGCCCACCACATGTTAGCATATGTTTCTGAATATTGTCTTATTAACAGTTAATATCCTCTTTCTTCTACGTATTCAGTAAACGTCCTTCAATCATCATTCTCTGTGGAGTATTGAGAACCCAGCCCTTTTTACAGCGAACTGTCTTGGAATTGTCTTATGCATTTAGGTTGGAGCTTTACATCTTGCCTATTCGTTATTGTTCCTTTAGCGTTGAGCTTCTGAAGTATTTGGTACCATTTAAATTTAATTTTCCTATCTGCAAAGAAATAGTATGAGAGCCTGGTTCTGCTGAGATTATCCTTATTACATGGTCTTGACTCTCTTCTATATAAGATGTCCTAGGCACTGGTCTATGGCAACTCTAGGCTGTCTCTAGGAGCTACAACATCTTTTTGGCGCCGTTGCCGGGGAACGAAGTTGAAGAAATTTAAGATCCTTGGGCCTCGACAAAATCCATTCACTCTTCAGTTAGGTGAGCACGAAGAGTTGAGAGTTGTGCACCCCTCACCTTGGCGACTCCACAATCATTTTACAGTTAAACCTATTTGTAGTCCTAGCTCCCCGTAAGCCACACCTAAGGTCAGATACATCTTAGTCAAGGACACCCTCTGTGTCAGACCCAGAAAGAATCCTACATAGAAGAGGATGGAGGGAAAGGCAGTCAATTCATACCGAGATTCCTGAATTCTCCCTAGAAAAATTTCCATATCTTCCATCCTCTTCCTCTCAAATCGCCCAAATACAAGGCCCTAACCCTATCATAAGAGATACTGGTTACTATTGAGAGAGCCCACCTCGGGGATGCGCCCATATCAAAGATGAAGCTAAGTCTAGCTATACTCCGCATTACTCTTTCCACCCTACCCCTGAAAGTGAGGAGATTAAGGAAGCTACTGAAATAGCTGCTGTTCACAGCCCTACATTCTCGTCAACCCCTCAAGCCGTTGTTCACTATATCCCCATCATTATCCATACTTCACTTCCACCTTCTCCTCCTCCTCTTACAGCTCAGACTCTTGTACTACCTCCACCTCCCCCAATGGCAAATGTCCCTGGCTTCCTACAAAACAGATACGCTCCTTTGGAGCTACCTGCAGTACTAAATGACATGCCGCAGGATTATTTAAAGATTCTGCCCAGATTTAGTGGTGAGAATGACATTGAGGCCCAGAAACATGTCGAAATTTTCTGCTCTTTCGCAGAGAATTTTAATGTGGAGTATTTGGACGTAGTTCTAAGGCTGTTCGTGCAATCCTTAGATGGGGAAGCCAGAAAATGGTTCAAAACACTCGGAGCTCGTTCCATCAACACTTGGGAGGCAATGGAGGACGCTTTCATCAAAAAGTGGGGGGAAAAGAAAGATCACGGTAATGTCCTTACCGAGTTCAACACTCTGAAAAAGAAGCACAATGAAGGGGTATCAGAGTTTATCAGAAGATTTAACAAATTGTATCTGAGTCTCCCCGCCGAGATGAAGCCTCATCAGACCGCTGCCAAGGTCATTTTTGTGGCAGCATTTGATTCTAAATTTGGTTTCTCATTGAGAGAGAGAAAGCCAGCCACTCTGGATGATGCACAGACAGACGCGTCGGAGATAGAAGCAAACTTTGTCTTGATTAGCAAATCCAAAGGGAAACAAGAACATGATGTTAGAAGGAGGGGAAAGGAGGAAGTATCCACCTCAGGCCAAGACAGAGATTCGGCCAACGACAAGATTGAGGAAATGAATAGAATGATCAAGAATCTCTCAAGTAAGCTGGTCAAGCTTGAGATGGAGGCCAAGAATTCACCCCCAAAGAATTTCCAGAATGCTCCAAACAGGGGATTCAATCCTCAATACAGGAAACCACCCTTGCAGATACTGCAGAGAGGACAGAAGGAGCAACAAGATCAGGTACCGCATCCTTTATACTTGGAGGGGCAAGTGGAGGCTTCTCCTGAAGATTCTGCCTATGAACAAGAGGAGGCATGCCCTGTCTTCTCAGACAGTGATGACATAGAATGTCATGTACATGAAAGTGAGGAGGGGGAACTGCAAGCTCACTCAGAAATGAAGAACAACGAGGATACTGAAGAGCCAGAGATTGATGATTACTGTAAACAGTTCGTTGACTTCATGCAAGCCCAGTTCAATAGAAAATATGACCTCAGGTCATCCAGAAAGAGAACCCGCATGCAAGATGAAGAGGAGGACACACCCCAAAAGTCAGCATCTGCACAGAAGGAGGTCAATACTCAAAAACTCCCAGAAAAAGGTAAGAGGCCCCTTAAACAATCTCTGCAATTTGATAGTCAAATGCCTTCGTCTTCACAAGTAGCTGTATCCCCTGATGATAAGCCCACAGTAAAAGAAGTTAAGCCTCCCCCGCAAAGTAAAGAGTCAAAAGAAAAAGAAGTGTCAGTAGATAAGCCTTCATCTGTCTTATGTTTACAAAAAGAGCTTGAAAAAGTAAAAATACCAGTCCCTCTGTCTGAGTTATTGAAACAACCTGCCTATCAGTCACAGGTCACTTCCTTCATCTCTCCTCCTGATGCACCACACATTCCAGATAGTCTTAACCTGCAAGAAGAAATACCTATGGTAGTGTTCGGTCCACACGTTGAAGAGTTAGGTCCCTCCACCCCTCCCTTTTATGTATCTTTAGTGATCCATGATCTATTGTTGCATAATTGTATGTTAGACTCAGGAGCGTCTCACAACCTCATGCCCCTATCTGTCATGGAGCAATTGGGACTCCAAATCACTCTCCCGTATAAAGACCTCTATTCTTTTGACTCCAAAAGAGTGAAATGTTTGGGCATGATTAAAGATCTGGCAGTTAATCTGGCTCAGATCCCTGCCAAAAGTGTGGTGATGGATATTGTAGTGGCTGACATCCCAGCCCGCTTCGGTATGCTGCTGTCAAGATCTTGGGGAACCAGAATCGGAGGATCAATTAAGCTGGACCTAACCTATGCCACTATCCCTGTCTTTGGTGGCCAAGAGAGGAGATTGTATTGAGAAACCAGATTTGTCAAAACAGTCACCAAGGCAGGTGATTTAGTTAATTCCCCAGTCTACAGCAGAGAAGGGGATTTCTCGTGTTTGATGTTGGAAGAAGATCAATAATATGCCCATGAGCCCTCATTCTTCCAGATAAAGGCTGAATCATCAGTGCAGGACTATGGATTTGAAATCTGGACACTCCATTTTGATGGGGAAAATTCCAGGGAAGGAAATGGGGCTGGAGTATTGCTAATTTCACCTATGGGTCAATGGGTCCCTTTGTCCTTCAAGCTGGAGTATGAGGCCACAAACAATGTGGCTGAATATGAAGCACTCATATTGGGGCTGCAGACAGCTAGGAGTATGAACATACAAAATCTAAAGGTGCTGGGAGATTCTGAATTGGTAGTCAGACAAGTGAGAAATCAGTGCCAAGCCAAACATCCTAGGCTAAAGGCCTATAGAAATGAAGTTTGGGATCTTGTAGAGAACTCCTTCTTGGCATTCAACATTCAATTCATGCCCCGAGAACAGAACAGGATGCAAGATTCCTTGGCAGTGGCTGCTAGTACCTTCCGCCCACCTCATAACCCTCTTCTGAGATATGAAATCGAAGTAAGGTACCGACCTTCAATCCCAGATAACATCAAGCACTAACAAGTGTTTGAAGATGAGGAGCAGGTGAAGAGATTCCTAGAAACTGTTGGGGAGTTTTCCAACATGGAGATTGACAGTTGTGAGGAAGAGACTGGAGACATTCCAGAAGATAAGCTGGAAGAGAGAATAGCCGGCCACAAATTTCTGCAGTTGAAAGGGAATGTCATTCCCCGAGGGCTAGTGCCTTTAGAGAGGCTGTTTAACAAAAATGATGTTCCTCTACAGCCAAATAAAGTGGTGGCAGAAAACCAGGTCGAAGACCTCAATCTGGGCACTAAAGAGGATCCAAAAATTGTGAAGTTGTCCAAGAAGGTCCCGGAGGAATACAAACAACTGTATCAAAAGTTATTCCAGGCCTACAGAGATGTGTTTGCGTGGTCATATCAAGACCTAAAAACATTTTATGTTAGCATTATGCAGCACAAGATTCCACTGAAGGGAGATGCAAAATCACATAAGCAAAAACTCAGACAGATTAACCCCCTATTGTTGCCTTCTATTGAGCAAGAAATAAAGAAACTGCTGAAGGCTAAAATTATAGTGCCATTGAGATATTCTGAGTGGGTGGCCAATTTAGTCCCGGTGCGAAAGAAGAATGGAGAAATAAGGTTATGTGTTGATTTCAGGAACCTGAACAGGGCATCCCTAAAGGATAATTACCCGCTGCCTAAAATGGACCATATCTTACAGAAAGTGGTTGGAGCTTCCCGGATGTCCATGATGGATGGGTTCTCGGGCTACAATCAGGTGGCAGTATTACCAGAAGATCAAAAGAAGACGACCTTCACCACTCCATGGGGAACGTTCATGTATGCTAGAATTCCTTTTGGGCTGATCAACGCAGGGGCCACTTTTCAGAGGGCCATGGATATTGCTTTTATTGGAGAGCAGGACCAGTTTGTGGTGGTATATCTGGACGGCATTACTGTATTCTCAAAGAATGATGTAGAGCACATAGAACACCTGCGCAGAACCTTTGAGAAGTGTAGAAAGTATGGTCTCTCCCTTAACCCACAGAAGTCCCTGTTTGCACTAGAAGAGGGCAAGCTCTTGGGGCACATTGTAACCAAAGATGGAGTGAAGATAGACCCCAAAAGAGTTGAAGTTATAAATGGCATCGCCCTGCCTAGAAACAAAAAGGAAATTCAAGTATTTTTAGGCCGAATAAACTTTCTGAGGAGGTTCATCCCTAACTATGCTGAGATAGTTAGGCACATCACCGACATGTTAAAAAAGAACAATGAAGTGAAGTGGTCATCAGAATCAAGAGAGGCCTTTACTAGAATCAAAAATGCATTTGTTGAAGCCCTTGTATTGGCCGGGCCCGATTATTCCAGACCTTTTATGATTTTTTCTTTTGCGTCACCCCACACAGTGGCTGGAGTTCTGTTGCAGAAAAACGAGGAGGGCTATGAGCAGCCAATTGCATTCTTCAGCCAAGTACTGCGTGATGCCGAGCTCAAATATAACATATTGGAGAAGCAAGCCTATGCTCTGGTGAAATCCCTCAAGGCTTTCCGAATGTATGTTTTACAGTCCCATATCACTGCATTTGTTCCTACAGCAGCTGTTAAGGACATTCTCATCCAAGGGGACAGTGAGGGAAAAAGAGGAAAATGGATAGCCAAGATACAGGAATATGAGTTAGATATTCGTCCTACCAAATTAATCAAGGGGCAAGGTCTAGCCAAGATCCTATCTGAGTCAAATTTCCAAGCCTTGGGTATCAATCTGTCTATGACAGCAAACGAATATTCTGAGGAAAATGAAAAACCGCAGGGAGTGGAGATAGCCTCCCAGAAGATACAGATGAAATACCTCACCAGCCAGTGGTACAAGGAAATAGTGGAGTACCTCCTAACACTAAGCTGTCCACCTAGCTGCGAGAAGGCTAAATACAGGGCACTGAGGTTGAAGTCACATAAATATATGGTTGCAAACGGCCAGCTGTACTGGAGAGATCCCTCAGGCATCCTGCTCTTATGTCTGACCGAGGAAGAGGTGGGAAGTATTATAGCAGAGTTCCACGAAGGTATATGTGGGGGCCATTACAGTTGGAGGGCTACCGCTCACAAGATCCTGAAGGCTGGTTTCTACTGGCCAAAATTGTTTGGAGATGTCTTCACTTGGGTCAGGGCATGTGATAAATGCCAGAAATTTGCGGAAAAACAGAAACTCGCAGCTCTGCCTCTGATTCCTGTACATGTTGATGAACCTTTCAAACAGTGGGGAATTGACTTCATAGGTGAGATTCACCCACCCTCAAGTGGGCAGCACAAATGGATCCTGACTGCCACAGATTACTTCACGAAGTGGGTGGAAGCTATACCTGCATGAAATGCTACAGACACAGTGATAATTAAATTCATGGAGGAAAACATTATATCCAGGTTCGGATGTCCTGCTAGAATAGTAACTGACAATGCCCAAGCCTTCAAATCTACAAAATTCATGAATTTTTGTCAGCAATATAACATCACTCTGGGTCACTCTACAGCTTACTACCCACAGGGAAATGGTTTGGCAGAATCATCAAACAAAACGCTGGTCAGAGCTCTAAAGAAGACAATAAATGAAAACCAGAGGAACTGGGATTCCCAACTGAAGTTCGCTCTGTGGGAAAACAGGATAACCAGTAAAAGGGCAACTGGAAAATCCCCCTATGAGTTAGTATATGGGCGAGCAGCTGTCTTCCCTATACAACTGGCCTTGCCAGTGGCTCGATTTATGCAAGAGAGCCAGGAGGAACCTGATGATGTCATCAGGAGAATTAATCAACTGGTAGAGCTCAAAGAAACTCGCAGTCAGGTGAACCAAAAGCTAGTAGAGTACCAGAAGAAGATGAAAGGGCTATTCGATCAACATGCTAAAGACAGAGGTTTGCAGGTAGGGGATCTAGTGCTCAGGTGGGATGTTCGAAGGGCTGATAAAGGCAAGCATGGTAAGTTCGATCCCCTCTGGTTCGGCCCTTTCAAAATTGCAGAGGAAGGTGGCAACAATACTTTTAAGCTGGAGAATTTGCAGGGAGATCTGCTTGACTCCCCTATAAATGAGCAATTCCTCAAACCGTATTTTTAGTTCTGAAGCAGGCTGAAAAATCCTGATTGTATTATATTGTACATTAGCTGATGTTTTCGTTTTTGAATTAAATAATGCATGAGTCATGATGATTTGTCCAGAGAGTAGTCACAGGTGCTGAAGAGCTGGCGTTCATATAAGATAAACAGGTGGTCTGCGTAGTTCTCGACACGTTTGGGGACAAACGTGCCGTCCCCAGGTGGAGCCAATGTTGTTCAATCTCTAACATTAGTCATGGGTGTATTAAAGGGTTGACAAGCCATGTATTAAATTTTATATCAAAGGGCGAAGTAGTTCAAAAGTGGGTCGAAAGGAGACAAGGCAATGAAAGCCACGTGCATTAAAGCCGATGAGGAATTAACACAAAAAAGATCAAGTGTAAAGCCAAAAGGTTAACGGGAGATATAAAAGGCAATGGAACGTGGCACTAAATTTTAAGCCCACGTATCGAAAGGCGGTCCCGCCACGAGATGGTATATGAGAAATTCTGAGGGGGTCGAGCAGCGGAGGAAGGTAGAGACCCGTACCCCCACGGAATTGTGAACGCACAAGCGTGGTGGGGGCCTCGACGTTGGCAGGAGTACGCTGCGTGGAGGCAACGTGGCAGATCGTAAGGTGGACCCTCACAGTGGGTAAGTCATATATTTCTTTGACGCAAGAACTCATATGTTGCAAGAGTTGAACAGCGCATGCAGTTAAAAGGTAAGGTAAAGTCTATTAGGTCAGCTGGTACTGAGACCCGTACCGGCTTTAAACCCGACACGAGGCGCCCACCTACACCCTGACACCCCCAATCCCCATGCGTCGCGTGTCTCATTGTCAGTGTCCTTACGACACTTGCCTTCACTAATCTTACTCACCTGTCTTTTTAGCTCGAACTGCCTACTCCAGAGATAACAATTCACGTATTTCACTCCAGTAAAAAGTCACAGGTTTCTATCTACGGCAAATACCAAGTAGGGAAGAGCGCCTGGTATACCCCAATCACTGTCAGAGTTCCCTGCGTCGCTTTCCTGAGCAGATTTACCTTCCGTTCAGGTACTCCATTATCCATTCTCCCTCTGTTTTCCTTTAACTTTTTCGAATTCTTGAATGTCAGCCATGGGAAGGGTAACGCCAAAGAAGAATGAGCCTGAAACCCCCCAGGTCCGTGAATCTAGGAATCCCCCTGGTTTCAAGCCTCTCTATGACTTGCAGGCTGGTATCTGCGACCCCAAATACCCATTTGACATCCGCAGCATCAAACCCTTACTTTTCAGTCACCATACTAAGAACACAGACCGTTACCGAGTAATCGTGTCGGGCCTGTACCATCAAATTACCCCTCAAGTTCATTCTGTGGTTGATTTCATTACCTGGCTCAGGGATGCTTTCGACGAACATCGAGGCACCTTCACTTCTCCTCAGGGGAACAGCGTTTTTTCCCTTTCTCCCGATGTTATCAAACAAGCCCTCTGCATCCCTACCAGCACCACATATGTTAGTTTCAAAGACTCGGCCTTGGCAGCTCAGTTCATCAAACAGCCACGGGAGGCCCGGCGAGCTTTCATCTCCTCTATAACCGTTGACCAGGCTGCTTCCCTGTCCGCCGCGGAGCCGTTCCCATTAAGTCTGTTCGTTGAAGAGGTTCGGCCCATTCTCTCTCTGATCGCAGGCCTTTTAGGGGTAGGGAGTCCGGAAGACATTTTCATGGTGTGCGTCCATTTCTTATGGCTCATGTCCCAAAAAGGGGTGGTATTATATATTCGTGGTTTCCTCTCCACAGCCATTCAAACCCAATTCCAGGAACTCCCACAAACCCGCCGGTTTCGTTTCTGTTCATTGGTTTTTTATCTCTTCTTGTACCAACACGCCGATAAGTTTGAAGGTTTGGGGTTAGACAGAGTTTACCTTGAGAATTCCCAACCCAGACCAGTCTTCGACTGGAATTTCTCTGTGCGTCGATTACCTAAGGGGGAAGGTTACTCCAGTTTTGTGAATAGTTTCATGTCTATTGCCTATACCATTATTCATGACTCGCCGTCCCCTAGGGTTTTCCCAGAAATGAAAGGTTGGCTGCAAGCCAGAAAATACCAGAGTACTGGAGATTGGTTTCTTTTCGAAGACTGCACCGAAATTCGGGTCTATGGAGCCGAAGTCGCCCCATACTGGTTGTCGGTGTTCCCTGTCCGACGAGTTTATGCACTCGAGTACATCCGGCAAGCCCTCAAGGCCGACCAGCTCCATTTTGTTCCTGCCAAGAAGGGCTACATCCTAAGGCTTCCCATTGAAATCGGCCCCTTCGTGGTAAACTCGAGACATGCCCTCCCGATCGTTGAGAAATTGCTGCAAGATATGGACCTAAGGCTGGGGAAAAGCTGGGCCTATGACCCGCGAGAAATTATTTCAAACAAAAGGAAAAGGAACAGGTCTACACCCTACATACATGAGCCGAGGCCATTTATGGAATGGAGGGCTAACCACGAAACTTGGCCCTTGTTTTCGCAGATGGAGACAGATTCATCTGCTACAGGGGAGGAGGAGGAGGTCAACAGAGGCACAGGTGGAGAAGAAGCAGGTACCTCAGAAGCAGCGGCCCCTCCCAAAAGACAAAGGACGGCCACCAGTGAGGCGGAAGTCATAGGGGAGGAGCAATTACTGGAACCCTTCACGAAGTTCGGTGAATTTGATAAAGGCAAGGCCGGGATAACAGTGTTAAGAGACAGCGCTACTTCCTCTGATTTCACAGAGGTCACGCAGGCTATCATTGAGCATACTTCGCCCAGGGCAAAAAAAAGGGAGCAGGCGAATAGAGCAATTCGCGACAAGTAAAAAACTGAACTAGGGGGATATGTTGAAAAGTACCATACCAGGCTCTCCGCCTCCATCAATGCGGACACTGAAAGCCTAGTATTGTCTATGGCAGAAGCACTCCTGGATCCAAATTCTGATGTTCCCAGCTATCGGGTGCTCGAATTCGCCATTGATATGAAGAAGGTACCAGCCAACGACATGTGCGACCTGTTCCAAACGGTATGCGACATGATGAAAGATAAATTAATGCAGCTCACCCTCGTGCTAAAGAAGTTAGAATAGAAACATGACCAGCTGAGGGAGACCCTGGTAGCCGAACAAGTTAGCTACCGCGCCAGAGCACACCAGCTGCGTGTTCTCCATGACCAGATCAAGAACCAAGATGAAGGGGGAACAAGTGCACAGGCAGCTCTCATTGATCAGCTACAGAAGGAGGTTGCATCAGCCAAAAGACAGGCCCGTATACTAGCCTCTCACCATGTCCAAACGACTGAATTGGTACAGGTGGAGAAGGAGAAATCAGTGCTGTCCGCCAGGCTATCAAAAGAAAGGGAGGAGAAAGAAAAGATGGCCGAAAAAATCAACATGTTACAGGACAAGGCAACAGAGCTACAGGCTAGATGGGACTCGCACAGCTGCCAGTCAACTGAGGTGTCAAGTGAAACTAGCTCATTGCCGGAACAACTGTCCCCAGCAAGAGCTGAGATCGAGATACTGGAAAAACAAGCATTTACGGCCAGGCAAAGGATCGTGCTACTGGAGAACTCCCTGGCCGAAAACACCAGAACAGTCGAGGGGCTGCAGAAGGAAATAGAGCAAGAGAAAAAGACCATGGCAGACCAACAGAAAACCATTGCTGACATGAGAAGCAGAGCAAAGGGAAATCTCACCCTTCTCGAGGCTAGAAGCATAATCTGGTCAGATATAACCTCAGCGGTAACCGAGCAATAGGAGTTTTTGGGGATGATAGGGTAGTATAAGTCTGCTATTCCTTATCTTAGTAGGAAGCTGCAGGAGGCAGACCTTGATCTGTCTAACAGGGCCCAACACGCCAGAGAGTACATTTCGTTCCTTAAAGAGCTAGGATCAAACGACATGGATAAGCACGGTATCCCTAGCCGATTCACAGAGGCCATCGAGTGTCGCAAGATTATCAACAAAGAGATGTCCCGAGTAGCAGCTTCAAGATCCCTTCAACAGGTAGTCGACAGCGTCGGAAGGTTCGACGAGGTATGGGACGAAATCATGACAGCCGGACTCCGGTCCTGCCGGGACCCGACCACCCCTGCCGTGCTCTTGCCTCTGGCCCAATACACAACACGCTTGCAAATAGAAAGAGACCGAACCGACCTTCAGATGGGAACATCAACTCAACTCAAAGCTGACACGATTTTTTCGACCCTCCGAAAAGAGTTCAACCTCCTTCACTTGATTAAGCACAAGCTTCCTACTGGGGCAGGTTTCCACGCTCTCACCGAAGCCTTTATCGAGGTGGAGGGGTTCTCAGCGATGCCCGAGCCAATTGTGGAGAGTCAGCAGAGACTGGCGCAGTTTATGAGTCAGCATGCCAGTTCGTCCGCAAACGTGCCTCCGCCTGAATCAGCAATTGCTTCCACTCAGCCTCGCCTGTGATTTTTCTGTCAACTCATGATGTGGCCTTAACGGCCTATTTTACTTTTACTCAGTTTATTTCTTTTTAGGTTTTTGAGTGGGTTGTTCTTTCCACTCCTGCATTTTACGTTTTCACTGAACTGTTGTTTAAATTTCTGTTTTAAAGAAGAAAATGGCCGAGGGCTTAATTGTATATGATGGGAGGCTTGATTCCCCATCATGAATTTTGTGGTTTTGAAAATGACATGTAACAAATTTTGTTATGCGAAGAAGATATTTTTCCCAAGAAAATATCTTCTCGCTAAGAGGAAAAGAAGCCTATATAAGGTAGAGAAAAGGAGAAAACAAGGGTCCAAAATTTCTGAAGAATTGACTGTGTAAGAGCTTCTTGTATGCAATTTTTGTGAAAGCTCTAATATGAATGCAAAGAGCCCGTAGGGCCTCAATGAAAAGGAGTTTTGTCTTTGATAAGGATTCTGGTTTTGGTTCTTTACAGTGTGTAATCCTCTCTTGTGTGTTATAAGGTAGTTATTCATTTCGCTTACATCCATATATCTGGTATTACATTCTGGAATGCGAGTAGTCTGTTGCTTTTGAAATAAATTTATCCTTGTGGATACTTACATCATTGCTTTTCTTGACTCTTTAAATATGGCTCAGGTGTAATATGCTATCCCATTTTCGATTCATCCACATTTCTACTATATTGGCTGATATGAGGTGTTATTTACAAATGTTGTTATCATGTGTGGATTCTTAATTGCTTAAGCCCACCACATGTTAGCATATGTTTCTGAATATTGTCTTAATAACAGTTAATATCCTCGTTCTTCTACGTATTCAGTAAACATCCTTCAATCATCATTCTCTGTGAAGTATTGAGAACCCAGCCCTTTTTACAGCGAACTGTCTTGGAATTGTCTTATGCATTTATGTTGGGGCTTAACATCTTGCCTATTCGTTATTTCTCCTTCAGCGTTGAGCTTCTGAAGTATTTGGTACCATTTAAATCCAATTTTCCCATCTGCAAAGAAATAGTATGAGAGCCTGATTCTGCTGAGATTATCCTTGTGTGGTCCTCGACTCTCTTTGCTATATAAGATGTCCTGAAACAGCACGGTATGTGGCAACTTCTTGATTGTCTCTTAGGGCTACAACGGCGCCCATCTTAATCCTAGCAATAGATATTCGCAAACCACGGTCCGAGTCGGTCACTCTCCCCAAAGCGATAGCAACCAAGTAAATATTCCAACGAAATACGGGATACAACCACGACGGTGTGGTCAAACGAAGCACGATCAAGCCGAAACTAGTCCAAATCGCGGGACCCAAAATAACGGCGCGGGAAACATATCGAAAACCTGTGGGATGGCGATTATGCTCTACCATGTGGGGGG
The DNA here is from genome assembly GCA_034641835.2 of Pinus albicaulis. Lineage (NCBI taxonomy): Eukaryota > Viridiplantae > Streptophyta > Pinopsida > Pinales > Pinaceae > Pinus > Pinus albicaulis. Next base: position 20,521 of record JAXQQM020064688.1, on the reverse strand, counting down.
ACCCATCTTCCACTAATAGAATCCTAGTGCCCCTGATGAGAGCCAAACCCACCTGTGGATGCAGCATTTGCCGCCACGAACCCGCAACTCGCAGGCCTACGTCGCTGTGGTTTTTTCCGCTCGTAACAATTTACCATACTAACATTCTTTGACATATTATATATATTATATTATATGTTTTGACATATTATATATATTATATTAAATAATATATATTATATTAAATTATATTTAAATATATATTAAACCAAATTTCAATTACGCATTCAAAACCATAATTTGCATTCTAAAGCAAAGGTCCACATAAATGATATGTTCGATGGGTTAATCAAATTACAATGTCCATGTTATTTATATGCAAAAGGCTTGGAGTAATGGGAGCGGGGTCGTGTTTGAACCCCAGACCTCTACCCCACAAGCCAACCTTCTAACCAATGTGCCATCTGCATGAAACTTGGAAGCCTTTGCAACGCGCTGGGATATGAGCCTTCAATTCTGCGCCAATGGATGGAGGAGAGGGCCAACCCCCTGTCCACGTGACCAGCGCTAGAGCTTAAATACTAAGCACATTTAGCACCGGGATTAATTAAAATAAACTATAGTTATATTAATTAAACGCACAGTTTAAGTTGGTAGCTCTTTTGGTGGAGCACGCAAAATCTGGCGGACCCCCAGTTTTGGCGAGGTTAGCTGGAGTTCCTCCAGTTTTAGTGGAGGAAAACTAGGGAAATTTGTTTTGCCATAATGGAGGCAATATTCGACCATTTTTGGAAACTGAATAGTCAATTTTAGATGATTTTGGAATTCCAAAGACAATGGTATAAGTTTCAAAGGCTGAAAATGATTTCTACATGTGATTTTTCTACATGGAAGTTCATGGGAGCCCATGGCCACCAGGGAAGGAGGTCAATTTTGGACCAGCCAGAGTCAGTTTTTGGTAATTGGATAGTCATTTTTAGATGATTTGTATGTTTTTAAGACAATAGAATAGGTTTCAAGAGCATTTGAATAATGTACACAACAATTTTTCCAAATTTGAGTTAATACAAGAGGCCCAAGCTATGGAGCTGGACCAAGGAGATGTAGCCCAGGAGGGGTGAACTCCTTGATAAAAAACTTGTGTTGATGGATCTGTTTATGGTTTGATGTACATGTTTATGTTTTTTTTTTCAGTTCTTACTTATGTTGCTTATTTTTCATTAATTTCAACATAAAACTCAAGACAATTTCCTATTTTGACACTCGCCTACACCAAGGAAACTAAAGCACCATAAGAAAACAAGAAGCAAATAAATTATAATTTTAAACTTTTAATTAGCACAAAAAAACTAAAATACAAGTTCAGATCAAGTGGTATCAGAGCATCAGGTTTCTTAAGGTTATTTTCTTGCTTTGCTAGAGTTTGTGGAGAAGATTTTTAAGAGTTGCAACTTTGTGATGCTTACAAGGTTAATATTGCAAAGAGGGGAAGGGAAATTATTGGTTGCTAGTCCTGAGGTTAGGACAAGAAGAGGGAGAGGCACAAGGACACCATATGCACTTGAATTTTCACTCCTAGTTGCACCTGGAGCACCTCAAGTGTTGTCTGTATTTGAGGTTGAGGAGGTCCAAATTGAACCAGAAACTGAAGTTGAATCTGAAACCATCATGTCAGGTGTTGGAGATAATGAAGGACACTCAGAAGATGAGGATGTCAGGAAATAATTCAATGACATGAAGAGGATGGTCAAGATTATGTTTAATGCATTCACTGGTGGAATGGTAGGAGGAGGTTCTAATTTCCCACATGGATAAGGAACTTCAAATGATAAGAAGGATGAAGAGAAGAGTTCAAAGGGAAATGGAGGAAAGCCACCTCCATCTCCACCATCTTCATCATCCTCATCATCACCATCAGCTTCATCTTCCACTTCCACCACAAAAACCACCCATACCCATACTCATTCCAAGACCCCAAAAGGAAATACTCTATTACTCAAATTGGACATAAAGTTTGAATTACCCATGTAAAATGGTGAGGTAAATGCATAGAAGTTAGACAATTGGATACTTCACTTGGAGGTGTATTTTAGAATTCAAAACCTTCATGAAGATAACATAAATATCTAGTTGGCTTCATTGAGGCTAGAAGGAGAAACACTAGTCTGGTGGGAAGCAAAGACTCAAGAGGAAATGCGAATCCATGGTAAGATATCCATCACTTGGGTTGAGTTTATTTCTGCCATTAAAAGAAAATTTTATCCTTTAGCTTACATGAAAAAATCTATTATGAGTTGGAAAATTTTTAGGCAGCTCAAGGGTCAAATAGTTCAAGATTATACCTAGGAGTTTAGAAAGAGAGCTTTGTTGTTAGGAGTAAATTTTAATTCCCAAGACACACTCTTAAAATATATTGGAGGTTTATATTTCTATTTGAAGCATACTATTATTATGTTTAACCCAAGCAATTTAGATGAAGTTTGTGCAAGCCACACACTTAGAGGCAAGGGGAAAGCAAGGCATAGAGGAGAAAGAGGAAAGTGAGGGTAAAGGGAAAGGAAAGTTTTATGGAAGAGGAAAAATAAATATTTCTATAAAAAAGAGAAGGAAAATCTCACATGCAAAAACTTTTCAAAGACTGGCCATGATGAAGACCACTGTTCGCAACTTCATCCAAAATCGAAACTAAATAGATTGAAAGCCAAAGAGAAGAGAAAAACTGTTGCTATAGCTGAACAAGATTTAGGGTCAGATTCAGGAGATGAGCCAAAAATTATAGCCATGGGTTTGAAAGGTAAACATGTTGCAAGCACTAGTTCTTCAAATTGTTCAAATGATATTCATGACGAAGATACAAAAACATAAATTTTCCACATTAGAGTTGTCTATAAGCATACTAATATTCATACACTTTTTGATAGTGGGTCACAAGCTAACTTGATTTCCTAAGATTTGGTTAAGCAGCTAGGCCTTGAAACTATTAAAAATCCAAGACCATATCCTTTGGGTTGGATTTGCAAGAATGGAAAATTGTAGGTTACAAGGAAGTGCTTACTAAGATTCACCATCAACTCAAACTTTCTTGATGAAGTTGAGCTTGATGTGGTACCGCTTGAAATATCTGGTATTGTATTGGGAAGTCCTTATCTGTATGATAGGAAAGCTGTATTTCATCACCATGGGAACAAGTATCACCTGTTTAAGGATGGTATTTAGTAAATAATTAAAGCACATAATAAGAAGACAAGTTTGTCTCTTATGCATGCAAGTGAAATGAAGAGGATAGTGAATACAAGTCAGAACTTGACATTGATGATCACTAGTACACATTGTCAATTTTTCGACACTTTAGTTCCGACAGTTTTGACGTATTTTTGAAAAGTTCCCCAAATTTTCTCAATTTTTTAAATCTTGCCAGCAAGCGTCGCTATAGTGACATTTAGGGAGCATCTTTAGAATAGCGACGTTTCGGGGTATCTTCGTGATAGTGACGTTTTGGGACAAAAGCGTCAGAAGTGCGACATTTAGGAAAAAAGCGTAGGAATAACGACATTTAGGGAAAGCGTCAGAAGTGTGACGTTTTAGGACAAAGTGTCGAAATAGCGACGTTTAGGAAAAAATCGTCGGAATAACGAAGTTTAGGACAAAAGTGTTAGAATAAGGAAATTTTAGGACAAAAGCATCGGAATAGTGACGTTTAAGACAAAAGCATCAGAATAACAACGTTTTCTTGTGATGGCGCCCAAGTAATCGCGTTTAGGTCGGGTCAAGTCGGGTCAGGTAGGGTCGTACTATGTGAGGGCGCCCAAGGAAACACATCGTTTGGGTTAGGTTGAGTCATGTGAGGGAGCCCAAGGAGTGTATCCAGGTGGGGTCTTGTCAGGTCGTGTGAGGGCGCCCAAGGAATGCGTCCGGGTCAGGTCGTGTTGGGTCATGTGAGGGCGACCAAGGAACGCGTCTGGGTTGAGTCATGTGAGGGTGCCCATGAAAATGCGTTTGGGTGGGTAGGGTTGGTTCTGATCGGGTCATGCCGTGTGAGGCCACCCAAGGAAACACATTCCTGCGGGTCGAGTCGAGTTATGTGATGGTGCCCAAGGCAACACGTTCGGGTTGGGTCAGGTCATGTCGTGACGTACTGTGAGGACGCCCAAGGAAACACGTTCAGGCAAGTTGGGTTGTGTGAGGGCACCCAAGGAACGCTTCTGGGTCGGGTCGTGTCTGGTCGTGTGAGGGCACCCAAAGAAATGCACTCGGGCAGGTCAAGTCGGGTCGCGTCATGTGATTCCGCCAAAGGAAACGCGTTCGGGAATGTCAGGTCGGGTCATGTCGGGTCATGTGAGGGTGGTCGTATAAAAAATGCTAATTTTTGACCACCTATGTTGCTTGTGCATGCTTGTGTGATCTGTTTTCCGTTTGATCCCTCGTGTGCCCTTCATTCGGGCGGGTTGTGTCGTGTCGTATGAGGGCGCCACATGAAATGTGTTCGGGTCGAATCGTGTGAGACAGGACGTATCAAAAATGATAATTTGTGACCGCTTGTGTGCTTTGTGCACATTCATGTGAACCATTTTCCGTTTGCTCCCTCGTGCCTTCAATGTTTGGGAGGGTCGGGTCGTGTGATGGTGCCTAAGGAAACGCGTTCGGGTCGGGTCGTGCCATGTGAGGCCGCCCAAGGAAACACATTCAGGTGGGTCAGGTTAGCGTGTCGTGTGAGGGCACCCAAGGAAACACATTCGGGCAGGTCGGGTCGAGTCATGTCGTGTAAGGGTGCCTAGGAAAACGTGTTCAAGTAGGTCAGGTCGTGCCGTGTGAGGGTGCCTGAGGAAACATGTTCGGGCAAGTTGGGTTGGGTCGTGTCGTGTGAGGGCGCCTGAGGAAACGGGTTCGGGCAGGTCGTGTCCTGTGAGGGTGCTCAGGAAAACGTGTTTGGGCGGGTTGGGTCATGTCATGTCGTGTAAGGGCGCCCAGGAAAACGCGTTCAAGTGGGTCGGGTCGACTCATGAAGTGTGAGGCTGCCCAAGGAAATGAATTTAGGTAGGTCGAGTTGTGTTGTGTCTTGTGAGGGCACCCAAGGAAACGCGTTTGGGCAGGTTGGGTAGGGTCAGGTTGTGTCAGGTGAGGGTGCCCAAGGAAATGAGTTCGGGCGGACCGGGTTGGGTCGTGTGAGGGCACCCGAGAAAATGCGTTCGGGTAGGTCGGGTCGTGTGAGGGCACACGCCCTAGGAAACGTGTTCGTGCGGGTCAGGTCAGATCATGTGAGGGCACCTAAGGAAACGCTTTTAGGTCAGGTTGTGTGAGGGTGCCCAGGAAAATGTGTTTGGGTGAGTCGGGTCTTGTGAGGGTGCCTGAGGAAACGTGTGAGGGCACCCAAGGAAATGTGTTCGGGTAGGTTGGGTCGGGTCAGGTTGTGTGAGGGCGCCCAAGAAAACGCGTTCAGGCGAGCCGAGTCAATTTGTGTCGGGTCGTGTGATCAGGGCACCGAAGGAAACATGTTCGTGTGGGTCGGGTTGGGTCGTGTGAGGGCACCTAAGGAAATGTGTTCGGGTCAAGTCAGGTCGGGTCGTGTGAGGGCACCCATGGAAACATGTTTGGGTGGGTTAAGTCGGGTCGGGTAGAGTCATGGGAGGGTACCTAGGGAGACGCGTTTAGGTGGGTTGGGTCGTGTGAGGGTGGTCGTATAAAAAATGCTTAGTTGCGACCGACGCCTGTGTTCCTTGTGCACGTTTGTGCGATCCGTTTATGACTATCCCATCATAGCAGATCATTGATCAGATCACATAAAAAGGCCATTAGATTCTTAAATAATTTTCCCAGTTCTTTCACTCCCTTATTTTGACAGAAAATTCTTTCTCTCGATGAGATTGAATGAATAAATTCCTCATAGGGATTTAATCCACAAACAAAGGATGATTTAACGAGTTCACAAACTTCAATCAAATCTTTCTTCTGTGGATTGAAAGAAAGAGAACCATTGAATGGAAGATGTGAAAAAAAAAAATTTATAATCAATCTCTAGGAAATTATTCTTCCCTTAAAACATTTGAATCCGTAAAAATCCAAGTTTTTGAACCACTTTCTTAGCAGATCTTGCATTTGCAATATCAACAATCAACGAAAAAATAAAAATAAAAATAAAAATTGAAGAAGAAATATACTTGGCCGTAACAATTTCCTGCACTCCAAGTAGATGCTTCTCTAGTTACAAAACGATGGAATTCTCGTATCTTCCTCCCCTCAGATGCTTCATAAGCCTAGAAATTTCAGTAAGTTCATTTCTTGGCTCTTTTGTAAATATTTTTCTTCAAGAAACACACAGTGAGAAAGAACCAAATATCGAAACTTGCACTAAAACCATCTAAGGATAAAAATTCAATCAGAAGGTTCAACTCAGAATGTTTCCCTCCAATTGATTGTTGTTAAATCGGAGATCTCTCAAATGAAAAAGACGTCCCACCTGAGTTGAGATATGACCATCGAGGGGATTTTATCCAAGATAAAGTGATCGAATTCATTCCTACCAACGATGATCTCACCTCAATATATTTTGATGGGAAGACTGCCACACTTTACCATCCAAAAACAAAGTTGGACAACAACACAAAGGTGATACTGAGAATTCTAGTGGCTTTCGGAACTTCGGTGGCACCAGGTGCAATAGATTTCACATTATATACTTATTCCATGAACGAGTTGATCAACATAGAATAGGTTGTGAGATTTTTGAGACAATGGAATTATTTGCAACCACTTCCAAAGTGACAAAGAGGTTTATAATTGTGAACTATCTAGTTTCTTTAAGTGAGGGAGCCCCCTCTAGTCGGGAAAGACTAGTACCCCAAACAAAAGTGGTTTGTAGTTACCTTCTTGAGTATATTTCCACCCTACTAGATATCAGGGAGTGCTAACATATTGGCGTCATTGACGGGGACCGAACGGTCGCATTTTCCCCGGGTATGAATGACAAAGATAAAATATAATTGTTGATGGTGAACAACAGTTGGACATCCGAATGTTGAATCATTGACATGGCGACTCCAAGTTTAAAGGATCCAGCAGATTGAAATTTCATATTGGTGACTCCACTGGTAAAAGGTCATTAATTTTGGTTGACTATGTGCAATATGGGTTCAAGAAAAAATGCCAGGTATGCACCTATGTTGTAATATTCCAAAATTAGATTGCAGCTAACTGGAATATTAATTTTTGCTTTTGTCATTTTGATAGATGAATAATTGTGTAGGGAGACCCATAAATATATTTAGTAGGAATAAAATGCCTCTTAATGTGAAAAGGGATCATCTTAATAGCTGGATAAAGCACCCTCATGTGTGAACAGGGGCTAAAGCATGTGGACAAGGTCAATGTTGACCAAATCAACAACACTGTTATGGAGAGAGTGGATCATCAATGAGAGACAACGCAGTGTTAATGGGAGGAAGTCTCCATCAGAGTAGTGGATTTAATGAGTGGGACCCAAAGTGAGAAGGCTCACAATGCATAAAAGGAAGGGGAAGGTAGCCATAGATGTTGATGTTGTTGATTATTTATTTTGTGGTCTGTATGATTGTTTGCACTCTTCAGCTGTTTAGTGGAGTTTTTTGTGCTGTTTAGTACAAGGGAGTTCCCGAGCGAGAATCCCACACTCATCCTCGGGGGAATTCAAATTCCTACTCATGAGAGATTATTGTGAGCTGCATATCCACATTCAGGCATCAGGCCAAGCTTCAGTCTTCAGCCACAACACAATTTCTATTCAAATTTGTGTTGTGTTGAAGGGTAGAAGCAGTGGAGGATTGTTAGGGCCAATTTCTGAGCTACTTTTCCAGTGGAGGGAGTAGCCTTTCATCCAGGAAACTTGTGAGAAATTTCTTAGAGCTTCATTTCATTATTTAGGATCAGGCTAAGTAGCTACCATAAGCTACAAAGCAGTTTCCTTCAAGGACTGCGTTATTTTAGAGAGCAGGTGCAACAGTGGGTTTATTGCCCTAGTTGGAGTGTTTGGGTTTCCTGTGAGGGGATCAACCCTTCATTTGGGAGATATATTGGAGTAGGATCATCCATATCATATATCATATCAGCCACCTCCTATTATTATTTCATTTGCAGTGATTATTCAACCCTAGGGCCATATATGCTATTATTGTATTTTGGGTATTTCCGGAAACCTTTTCTAGGTTGTCCTGGAAATTTGTTTGGAGCTTAGATCTCTATTACCGGCATCTTTGGAGCATTGTATCAGCAAATATATATATTTCCATTTTCCATTTGCTGATACTCTCACAGACAACACAGTTATAGCATTCCGGTATTTCATATATTGGCAGTATTTTAAATTTTGATGTATTGTTTCATGGGAGGCTTGTTTGCCCCATCTTGAGTGATCTTTTCCTCAAGATCTTGTACTCATTTTCTGCTAATAATCATAATGGAATGGCTCTATGGTTGTATCATGTATTGATATATTGATATTTCTGCATATTTATAGTTTTATGTCTTGTATTTCTACTCTCCCAATTTTGGGATATTACATTAGTATCAGAGCATAATATTGGCTCAGCCTGTGAGTTTCAACCAATATGCTATCAGAAGAATAAGAAGAAGAAGAAAAATAAGAAAAAGAGATATAAAATGATGGAAGGAATGAGCTTTGCCTCATATCTTTTCATATCTATGAAGAACCTCTCTAAGGAGGTCAAGCATATGAGAGAGGAGAGATGCAATGAGACCTCAAGAAGGTTTCAAGATGAGGAAGGTCCATGCACTTCCTATCAGCATCCAAAGAAACTGGTATTGCATAGAGCTCCAAAGAAATCCACTATACCCATTTTATTTGAAGAGGAAGATGCAAGGCATGGAGAGGGAGAGAACTTAGATCATGAGATTCTAAGTGATTATCTTGTAGAGTACAAGTCTCAATCAACGAATTTCAAGGAGAATCTAACTCTCCAACAGTTCATTCAAATCAAAGAAGAAAGGAGGCCTTGCAGCAATAGAAGAAAAAGACACAATATATTTATATTCTCTACATTTGATGGGTCATCCACATGCATAGCAAGGGCTTGGAGAAGGAAGTTAGATGCATTCTTCCTGCTACATTCATAGTAGAAAGAGAAGTTGTTGAGATTGCAATAGTGCACCTTGAGGGTGAAGCAAACATTTGGTGGTTCAACCATTTGAGACATGCAAGAGTGATTGCTTATGCAGATTTTACTCAAAGGTTGATCAAGAATTTTCATAAGAGAAACCGGAGGAAAATAAACTTCCCCCACCACTTGTTGTAGGAGTACTTGCATCAGGAGAAGCAACACTTGCACCCTTGCAAAGTGGTCTTGATCCCTTGACATTTAGAGTCCCATGCATTATTCAGGAGATACATGAGGAGGAGGAGGAGACTTATACCAGCGCTGGTGCAACAGTAGAGGAGAAACCATCACCACCACCAGTAGTTGGAGGAGTCATTACATTGGAAGGAGGAACCCTTGTAGCAGTACAAGATGTTCCCAAGGATCAACTTAACCAAGGTATGCAAAAATTTCCACTTCCTATTATTTCAGCACATCATATGGAGAGTTGTGGGAACATGCCATCATGGAAATTGCATGACCTAGGGTCAAAGCACATTGCTGATTTGGAGCAGCAAACTATCATTGCGCAGAGGGCCCTTGACTTGTTAAAGGAGGAGATATATAGTCATCCTAGTATCTCATTGATGAGCTGCACACAACACTTTGGGTTGGAGTGTAAAATTTTGGAGGATAGGATGAGTATAATCCTAATCAATCCAATGCATAACTGTATGTTCAACATTGTGCATGATCATGAGACAACAGATGCACCATCATGGATATCAGCAACGCTGTCATTGAGCTGCAGTGATGAGTTGGGGTCCCAACTATTATTGGAGTATTCCAATGACCATTCCACTTGTGTAGTAGTGGATATGCATATGGTTGATGGAAGACATCTTATGATGGACGACATCTCCCATTATTATGATGGATCCTTCTTGATGAGAACTTCATGTCTCACTAAGAAGCTATTGCCTACAACTTATTTGGAACCTTATGGGTTCAACTTGGTCATTGATGAGTGGTATTCATGTGGAGATATCCAAGAGGTTTCACTTCAACATCCCATGAAGTGCAAAGATAGTGATCAGATTTGGGAGGATGATATTCTCCATTGGAGGGATACCAAATTGGAGCATGGTAGGAGATGTTATCCTCATGTATTCTAAAGTTTCACTAGGTGACTATTGATTTTCTACAATCAGCTGAAGACAACATTCCTTGACTCATTATCAGTTTTCCTTCCCAAAATCACCATCCTGCTCTAAAAAACTCATGTTTGGGCTTAAAATTCTCATTATCACCATTTTCCCTTACTCAAAGCACCCACTTTCACCTCCAAAAAACCCATTAACCCCCTCACCTCATCAATTTCCCTTATTTTCTTAAAACAATGTAAAAAACTCCTTTTTTTACATTGTTTTTAATCAAGAATTTAAACCTTTCGAGACCCATATTTTATATTAAAACTCTGTTTTAATAAATAAAATCTGACCTTTATGTTTTACCCCACCCCTTTATAAATCTTAAAGCCCACTGCTTTAATGTTTTTAACCCCCGCTCTTTGTTAAAAACCTCATTTAAAACCCTCCCCCCTCTTATTATAAAAAAGCATTTTTGCTTCTTTTTATTAAGCCCCACCCGCATAAAAATTAACCCTCGTGGCCATATAGCCTTCACCCTACCCTCAAAATAAGTGCCTCCGCTTGTTTAATAAACATGGGCCACACCATCCAACTTTCCCATCACTCCATATCCCTCGATCGCCATAGATATATCTCCCCTGAGATGCGACGACCGAAAACGCATATCGCACCGATTCCTGCGTGGGGGTTAGCAACCCAATTCCATGTGAAATGGGCAGTTTCACAAATCATACCCTCCGCCACATGTCACCCACCGATTGGAATCACATCCGTCGGCCCAAAACCACTTACCACTCCTCATCCCATGTGAAAACCACCTCCCTCGCTTGCGAAAAACACTTTTCTTCCTCCCTCCAAATCCTAATACCACCATCCGATTCAAACTTTCCAGAGTCCTGTGGCTCTATGATAAAGCCTCGATCCACCATTGCCACCTCTGCAAACACTCAGACAGCCCGAAAACCCCAAATAAACGTAGAAAATCCCCTCAATGCAAGTTTAAGCTAACAATTTGTTTTTATTGTGCAAGTATCATGGCAGGAATGCTAGAAATGCATTCCAAGGGTCCAAAATGGTTTGAATAAGAGTTCTGGGTGACGATCCAGAGATCTTGTTTCATTAAAAGGATTGGAGGCTTGAAATAAAAAATAATCACCAATGAATCATGATCACTGGCGGGTATTCAAGCGCTCCAACAAACAAAAAATCCCCCCCCCCCCCCCTCTGCAACAAATTACAGACAGAGGCACAATGAAAAGGAGAAGACAGTCAAAGGGCTGTGATAGTGAAGATCAAAGGATTAGAGATCAAATCAAGGATTAAAGGACTAATTGAAAGGGTTAGTCACAAATCAGAGATAAAGGCATAATTAAAAGGAAAGGCAGTAAAGTAGATAGTACAGGATAAATCAAGTTAAAGGATAAAATAAAGATAGATCAACACAGAAGCAGGTTCGAATGACTAAACCAAAAGTAATTACTTCTTCAAAGGAGCACATCTGGACACCTACAACATGTTTTATTTTTTATAAATACATCAGCAGTTATTACAACAATCAGAGATATTTCTCAACCACACAAGAGTTATTATAAAATTTATTGAGAAAGCCTTAAAGTTAAATATTTCCAAAAGTTAGCTCAACAGTTAAATTAAGAGTTATTATTACAATGAGTTAGTCTCAGACATTTTTTCCTTGGGCCTTACATGGTCTCAAAGGTCAAAAAATCATTAACTCTGTAATAAAAACACATCTGAAACCCTAGCTTAGGATCACCTCCTCATTTTGCAGATAAATACTGCATGTATTCTTCATTTTTAGTGTTGGTTGGTTGGTTAGTTGGCTGATTGCTGGTTGCTGAGCTAGTTGAAGATTGCTAGGCTGGATTTGAGGAAGCTATGAGTTGCAGAGATCTATTGTACTGGAGTAATGTAACTATTTTGAACATCACTAATACAAGCATGTTCACATGATTCTTGAGCTATGTTAATGGTGATGTTTTCCTTCTTTGTGAAAATTTTCCTTTTGTTTTCCATTCTGTCCATTATTTCTTTGATAAAAGAACATAAATTTTAGATTAGGATATGTTGTCTTACCACCCTACTTCTATCTACATTCTTTATCTCAATGTTTTCTTCTGCAAGGTCTCATTGGATAATTCTTAATTGCTCTCTGGTTCCACCTAGCTTGTTGACTTGGAAATGATTTAATAGAGTCAAGCCAAATAAGTCTATGGTATGACCTGTCCTTTGGTGTAGCTTAAAATATTGTTTTTAGGGCCTTTCTTTGAAGTTTACTTAGTATATTCCAGCCAAAGAAGTCTATGGTATGCCCTGTCCTTTGGTTAATCTTGAACTGTTGCTTTGAAGGTCTTTAGAGTGTTTGGTTAAAGAAGACAAGTCTATCTTGCTCTTTAGTTGCACTCACTATTATCTTAAATGTTTTCTTTGTCTGAAAGTAATCCTAGGATTGTTGGATTGTTGTCTTAAAGGTTTTCTTATTAAATTCTAGCCAAAGAAGTCTATGGTACACCCTGTCCTTTGGTTTGTCTCAAACAGTTACCTCAAAGTCTTTTCTTGTTCAAGTAGAGTTAAAGGATTATTAATTTCCCTTTAGTTTTACTGTTTTCACAACTTACTGTTATTTCATATTCCATCTAATCTAAGAGATCCACTTGATATAGTTAGCTTGCCCTATGAAAACCCTTGCAGAGTTGATGAAAAATTAAATCCTTTTATGACTCCATAACCCAATGGATTAATGTTTCTCATGGTCTATTTATTCAACTGAAACAATTCATCAAATAATCACACCATTAGTCTATCTATTAACCAATCCAATCAATCAAAATGAACAAGTCCTCAGAACTTCATAACTAGCCTAAAATCAAAGCAGAAGCATAAATGCATATCATTTATAAACACTTATATAGAGAGAGCCCTCTCTGAGTCTAGGAAGGCTAGGTCCATGGACTCCAAAGTGGTTTGATGTGGTTCCCTGTAGAGTTTGTTCTTTCCAAACTTGCAAATCATGGGGAGCCAACATAGTGGCGACCATACTGGGGATACTGAGTATAACACAACTTAATATCACCACAAGAACTCAGATAACCTCATTTTAACTTAGATGAATCAAGTGTTAGCCAAGAATGGTACTTGGTTGTTGATGGTGGACAACAACCAGCCATAAAACAACTAAAATTCCTCCACTTGGTGACTCCACTGGTTTTCAGTAAGCTTGCCAACTCCACCAAGAAAATCATTCTGTCATTAAACATAAAAAAACCCAAGCAAGAATACTTTTGTGGATTAATTATCTCTTTTATAGATTGGTTTGTGTCTTAAGACTGTTATAAACTCTAAACATTTCTAATTTTTAGGTCCAAATTTCTGGCTTTTAGAAGAATTTGTACCAAATCTAATCCTGACCCAAATCCTCCTGCAATAGTTGACAATCCTAAAAGCATCCTTAAGAAGTCTCCTAGATCTAAAAATCCAACTGTTAGCAGATTTATCCACAAAGCAAGTTCCCTACCTGAAAATCTTAAAGACTTGTAGAATATCCTATCTGACTCACCCCTAGAACAAAGCTTGTCTAGGACTAGATCCCATAATTGGATAACTCAGACAGTTTTAGAACCCTCCACCCTACAACAGAATTATGTTGTACTAACCTCATCCCCCACTGCTCACCTTCCTCCATTTAACCCTGTACCTCCTTTTGTCAATCCTCCACTTGTTAACCCTCCATTGTTTCCCCAACCACCGATCATGGCAACATGGTATGCTCCACTAGTTCTACCATTGCCTTTATTTGTTCTACCACAGGACTACCAGTCCAAGATTCCATTATATGATGCAAGTAGTTCTACTACTGCTCAAAAACACGTGGACAAAATGAATGACTACTTTGACAGACAATAATTAGATGATGAATCTGTTAAACTTAGAATGTTTGCTCAAAGCTTAGGGGAGAAGCAAGAAAATGGTTTAAAAGATTAACCCCTAATAGCATAAATGACCTCCCTGCTTTTCATCAATTATTATTAAACAAATGGGAAGTTAAGAAAACCCCTCTCCAAATATTATCAGAGTATGAAAACATTAAGAGAGATGTTGGGGAGGGTGTCAGGGAATATTGCACTAGGTTCAATAGTGTATACAATGCTCCACCTACACACATGAAACCTCCACAAGGTCTAGCTCTAATTAAATTCCCTGATGGTTTTTATCCAGAGATGGCTTATCAATTAAGAGAAAGAGAACCCCTCACATTAGAAGACATGCAAAGTGGAGCAGTAAGTGTAGAAGCCAATCTGATTGCCAAAAGAGATAGAATGAAGAATGAAAAAAGAGTCACATATAGGGAAGAAGTTGTAGCCTCCACATATGATACAAATATTGATAACTTAGTAAAAACCATGGAAAGGATGATGGAGAGGATGAATGTAAATGAGAGAGATTACCCTAGATAAAACCAAACAACTCCTCAAAACAGAAATAAAAATCAGAATCAAAACCAAAACATTAGGAGAAACCCCCCTCAAATAAGACAAAGAGGTCCTGATCAGCAAATTAGGCCTCCTTTCTAGGAAAAATATGCTGATGAAGATGAGGGGATAATTGAAGAAACAAAGGAAAACCATATCAATTTAATGGGAGTGAATAATGAGGATATTGTTTTCCTCACTGAGGAAGAACAAGGCATATTTGCACCAAATGAGGAAGAAAGCCTAGAATATGAAGATTATAAACAAGGCTTTGAAAATGCCATCATGGAAGATCATATACAATATTGCCTCAGAATCAAGAAAATCCAAAATGATCTCAAAATAAAGACCTCTAAAATTTCTGTTAGGAAGAGCCTTGAAAACATTCCTAAAAAGACAACAAAAATTCTGAACATAGTGGCTGAAATTTCTGATAAAAATAGAAACAAAAATAGCCAACCTAGTGGCAAGTGTAGTGGTGACCAAAGAAGCACTAGAAATACAGTTAGTGCCCCTAACAAAATTGCTTTAACTGAGATTCCAAATAAAAACCAGCAAGCTGAAATTGTTGTGAAGACAGTGTCTGAAAAATTTGATTTCAACATTTTAAAAAATCAGACACCTTTCAGTATAGAGAATCAAATTGCTAAGATTAAAATATCTATTCCTCTTACTAGATTAGTCACTCAAGATGTATATATCTCCCAACTTTTGAAAGCTTTAAACATAGGAGAAAATGTTGATTCTGTCAATTTAAATGATGAAAAACCTGAATTTCTATTTGGACCAGAAGTGGAAGGTAAATTTCAAGAGGGAGGTGTTCCTCCATTTTATATCAGTTTAAACATCCATGATAAAATTATCCATAATTTCATGTTAGACTCAGGAGCTTCACACAACCTCATGCCAAAAGTAGTAATGAAAAGAATATGCCTTGAGATAACTAGACCATACAAAGATTTATACTCTTTTGATTCCAGTAGAGTTAAATGTCTAGGCCTAATCAAATATATCTTTGTTAATCTAGCACAAATACCGGCCAAGAGCCTAGTAATGGACATTGTAGTGGCTGATATTCCTCTTAAATATGGCATGCTCCTTTCAAGATCATGGGGAGCTAAACTACAAGGCACCCTCCAAATGGACATGACCTATGCTACCATCCATGTTTTCAGTCAACCAAGAAGACTATATAGGGGAACTCACATGAAATACATGGTTAGCAATCAATAAAAGCCAGACAAATCCCCTCTTTATTCCATCCACACTGACCTTGATTCATTTATCCTTTACAATGATGAAAATGTCAATGAACAAGTAGCAGAAAATGAGAAAATAATTGTAGGAGAAGAAGAAAGGGAGGAAGAACAGTTAAAACAAGTGGCCCAAATAGAATATAACAAAAAACATAGTGAAGACCACAAAGAACAAAACAGTGACAAGCATAGTGGTAGCCCCAAAAACCAAAATAATGATAAATCTAAAATTGAACCCCTTTGGAGTATGAGTTTTGATGGTTCTTGTGGCAAAACTGGTTCAGGAGCAGGTATATGAGTGCATAATACATAGAACAATCATGGAGAAGGTCACTCATACAAACTAAACTTTCAATGCACAAATAACATAGCTGAATATGAGGCACTCCTCCTAGGCCTGCAATTACTGAAGAAATTAGGAGCTAAGAGCATAATTTTCCATGGAGATTCAGAGCTAGTTATTAGGAAGATTAAGGGAGAATACACATCTAAGCATCCTAGATTAAAAGCATATAGGGATGATGACCTTGACCTCTTAAAGACCTTCCAAGAATATGACCTTACCTTTGTCCCAAGAAATCAGAACATACTTGCAAATGGTCTAGCTTTTACAGCCAATACATGTCAAAAACCTTATTATAACAAGCAATACACAGTGCAAGTCAAATATAGACCAGCAGTCCCAGATAACATAAAATATTGGTAAGTTTTTGAAGGAGATAAACATATAGAAGATTTCTTGCAGTCCAGAATTGGTTTGAAGTGCCAAATTCAGACTCAGGTTATGAAGAAGACTGCTCTGCTGAGGAACAATCTTACAAAGAAGAACATCTTGATAATGCTGATGTAAATCTGTTAACCAAAGAACACCCACATAAAACATAACTGTGCACTAGTTCAGAAAAAGAAGTCTTTGAAGTGTTGTAGTCCAATAATGATAACTTGCCAAAGGGACTGGTTCCTCTAGAAGAGTTGTTTGATTTTAATGATGTTGCTAGGAAGCCAAAGATGGAACCCACTGAAGCTGAAATAGAAGGGTGCAATATAGGCATGAATAAGAACCCAAAATGATAAAACTGTCCAAAACACTGCCAACTCATATAAAATAAAAATATCTTGAGCTTTTAAAAGAGTTTACTGATGTGTTTGCCTAGAGCTATGAAGATTTAAAGTCATATGATACAGAGATAATCCAGCATAAGATCCCTCTCAAAGAAAACCAGAAGCCCTTTAAACATAAACTGCGCAGAATAAACCCTGTGCAACTACCTCTGGTTGAGAAAGAAATTAAGAAAATGTATGATGCTGGAATAATAGTCCCTCTGAGATATTCAGAATGGGTTTCAAATCTCGTATCAGTGAGGAAGAAAATAGGAGAAATTAGACTATGCATAGAATTCAGAAATTTAAACAAAGTCTCCTTAAAAGACAACTGCCCTTTACCAAAAATGGATCACATTTTACAAAGGGTAGTAGGCTCTAAAAGAATATCTTTGCTAGATGGCTTTTCAAGATACAATCAGGTGCTGGTACACCCAGATGATCAACACAAGACATCTTTCACTACACCTTGGGGCACCTTCATGTATGTTAAAATGCCTTATGGGTTAATGAATGCTGAGACCACCTTTCAAAAAGCCATGGATATTGCTTTCTCAGAAGAAATAGGTTACTTCATTGTGATATACCTTTATGACATCACAGTCTACTCGAAAACTGATGAAGAAAAGGGATCAAGATTGACCCAAGAAGGATTGAAGGAATATTGCAAATCAACCATCCAAGAAATATCAAAGAGCTGCAATCTTTCATGGGAAAGATTAATTTCTTAAAAAGGTTCATACCAAACCTTGCAGAACTCCTAAGAAACATCACAAACATGCCGAAAAGAGAAATAGGAGTCAAATGGACCTTAGAAGTAAAGAAATCCTTTGAACTAGTAAAACAAGCACTTACCCAAACACCAGTTCTGATCAACCCTAATTTTACCAAATATTTCTTCATATTTTCCTTTGCTTCAGAACATACAGTTGTTGTTGTCCTACTGCAGAAAAACATAAAAGGACAAGAGAAGCCCATAGCATTTTTCAGCAAGGCATTAAGAGATGCACCTCTGAAATACAACATAATGGAAAAACAAGATTTTGCCTTAATCAAGGCATTAAAATATTTTAGAGTTTATATTTTAGACTCACACATCATTGCATTTGTGCCTCACTCAGTGGTAAAAGACATACTCACACAAGACCCTGATTGCAAAAGATGTAAGTGGATTGCTGTTATATTAGAATATGATCTGGAAGTCAGGCCCACTAAAATGATTAAAAGACAAGGACTGGCTAAACTCATGGCTGAAATAAACTTTCAAGCACTGGACATAAATATGATTAATGCATTAGATGAACAAGAGGAGTTGGAAACTCCACCTATTGAAGAATCATTTCTAAATTCATCTTGTTATGCTGATATATTATATGTCCTTTTTAATCTTAGTGTTCCTCCTAGTTTGTCCAAAAAAAAAGGCTAGATTCTTAAAGTTAAAGGTTGTAAACTTCTGCATTTTAGATAAAATTTTATATTGGAAAAGTGCTAGTGGTATATTGCTTAAATTTTTTCCTGAGGATGATGCAGATAAGATCAAGCATGAGTTTCATGAAGGAGAATGTGGAGGCCACCTCTATTGGAAAACCACTGTCAATAAAATCCTTAGAGCTGGTTACAATTGGCCCACCCTCTTTCAAGGAATCCATAAAATGGTAATTGCCTACCATAAATGAAAAATATTTGAAGGCAAAAGAAAACTGTTGCCATTACCTTTACGTCCTATTTCTGTTGAATCTCCTTTCCAACAATGGGGCCTTGATTTTATTGGAGAAATCCAAACTGCCTCCTCTGCCCAACACAAATGGATCCTTATTGCAACTGATTATTTTACAAAATGGATAGAGGCCATCCCTTTTAGAACTGCCACAGACTTAGTAATCATCAAATTCATTGAAAACCACATTTTATCTAGATTTGGTTGTCCTAGAAAAATCATCATTGACAATGTTGCTGCTTTTAGATCTAAGAAAATGGTGGATTTTTTCCACAAATATCAGATTTCATTGGGCCATTCTACAGCTTATTACCCTCAAGGTAATGGGTTGGTATAATCCTCAAACAAAATTTTGGTGAACATCATTAAAAAGTTAATGGAAGAGAACAAAAAATCATGGCACAACAAACTAGTACATGCACTATGGGCAGACAGATTAACAAATAAAAAATCAATTGGAATGTCTTCCTATCAGCTAGTGTATGGAGCAGATGCAGTTTTCCCAACAAGCTTGGGAGTACCAGTAATGAAGCTCATCCAAGAAGCACAGTCTGAAGAAAATGATATGCAAAGAAGAATAAACCAGACTGTCCAGCTGCAGCAAACTAGAGAAGAAGTATATAACAGAACACAGCAAGTGCAGGAAAACATAAAGAAGCTTTTTGACAAAATAACCAAGGCAAATGATTTCAACATTGGAGACAAAGTGTTGAAGTGGGATTCAAGAAGAGAGGAAAAAGGAAAACATGGAAAATTTTACAATCTATGGAAAGGTCCATACATCATCCATTCAGCAAGAGGTAACAATGCATTTTTCCTTCAAGAAATGGATGGAACAGAATTATTTGGAGGTCCTATCAATGGAAGGATGCTTAAGCATTATTTTTTTTGAAGACCTCAGTTTAAAGCTTTATTCATTGTATATAACACTGCTTAAATGAAAAGATCAGAAAAATACACACAAAAATAGAGAAAATAAGAAAAGAGGGCAGATAAAAGAAAAGGTAAAGCCCCATACCAAAAAAGAATGTTTTTAAAAGTGTGCAAGTCCAAATGCCACTACTTTTGAAAAAGGAAGTCTTGTTCAATCATATAGCCTAATCATTATTGAACAAGTTTTAGGTTTCTGCTGATAAGATAGAAAAATAATGAGGATTTTCCAAACTATATAAAATTGGCTTATCAGTAGATTAGATTAGGAAAAGATATTGGTTCCAAAGTTCAAAATCTGAACAAAAGAGAAAAGAGAGGGATGAATGAAAAATTCCAACTTATAGCCCTCAAGTTTAGTTTTACCTTTTGCAAAAATAAATTATGTGTGTAGCTTGTCCAAAATGTTACAGCTCATGACAAATCAAACTGCTTAATCTTGATTGGGTCATGCTTTCAATTTCCTATTGATCGATTAGAGAATGAAAATCTATCAAACTGTTTAAACTTGACAGATAAGTAGATTAGGTAGAGAATAAAAGAGCTCATCAGTTTAATTTGAGCCTTTGGACGATAT
The DNA here is from genome assembly GCA_034641835.2 of Pinus albicaulis. Taxonomy (NCBI): domain Eukaryota; kingdom Viridiplantae; phylum Streptophyta; class Pinopsida; order Pinales; family Pinaceae; genus Pinus; species Pinus albicaulis. The sequence goes on along the minus strand of JAXQQM020064688.1, from coordinate 261 downwards.
AAGGGTAGAAATAGATAGTTTTTCTTTCAAAACAAAAATGATGTCAAGGGTTTGCCAATCTAAATGCACCCTAATGAAGAAAAAATGCTAGGAAATTATGATGGGTAGATAGAATTGAGTTGAAGCAAGCATTTTTTTCAAATCTTAAAAATCACAGCTTCAAAGAACACCGACAAAACAGTAATTGAAGAATGAGAAATCTGTCAAGTGAAAACAAGGCACTGATCAACAAATTCCAGAGATTTGAACTCTGAGGTTCTT
>JAXQQM020075323.1:0-134449 GCA_034641835.2 Pinus albicaulis | reverse complement strand
TGAAAAGCTTGGCAAGTTTGAACCTAGATCAGATGAAGGAATACTTCTTGGTTACTCATCTACAAGCAGGGCATACAAATGTTACAATAAAAGGCTTCGAAAGATTGTTGAATGTATTGATGTTGTTATTGATGAGTCTCATGTCGTCCCTAAAGAAGAAAGACAAACAACAGAAGAAGATGATGGTGACTTTTGTTCTTCTACATCAAATAGAAATGATATAGACAGTGGATCCAATGAAGAACCTGAAGATGATTTATGTGGAAAGGCTCCATCCAGATATGTTCAAAAGAATCATCCTGAATCTCAAATTTTGGGAGACAAGGAATCAGGTGTACAAACAAGAAGGACTCTTGTGGGATATCCTAGCCATTTGGCATTTATATCCACGATTGAGCCACACAATGTCAATCAAGCTAGCAAAGATGAATGTTGGATTCAGGCCATGAATGAAGAACTTGATCAAATTGAAAATAACCACACTTGGGAATTGGTACCAAGACCACATGATAAAAATGTCATTGGAACCAAATGGATATTCAAGAACAAGCTAAATGAGAATGGGGACGTTATAAGAAACAAAGCTAGAGTAGTTTGCAAAGGGTATACTCAACAAGAAGGTATACACTTTGAAGAAACTTTTTCTCCTGTAGCTAGACTTGAAGCCATAAGAATGTTTCTTGCTTTTTCAAGTTTTCAACAAATCAAAGTTTATCAAATGGATGTCAAATATGCTTTCCTCAATGGTGATCTAGAAGAAGAAGTTTATATAGAACAACCAGAAGGATTCATTTTGGGAAATGATGAAAATCTTGTTTGTAGACTTAAAAAGGCTCTATATGGTCTCAAACAAGCTCCAAGGGCATGGTATTATCGCCTGGACAAATATCTTCATCAACAAGGATTTTCAAAGGGGTCTGCTGATAGCAACTTATACACAAAAATTGAAAATGATAAACTATTGATTGTGGTTGTATATGTTGATGATATCATTTTTGGAAGTAATGAAGAATCTATGAGTCAGAAATTTGCTTCTGTCATGCAGCAAGAATTTGAAATGTCTTTAATTGGGGAACTAACATTCTCTTTCTTAGCCATATGCATCGACTGAAGGAGTGCAGAGTCTTTATCACAAGAAAAATATCTTAAGCAAATTCTGAAGAAGTATGGGATGGAAGATTGCAAACCTGTAAGTACACCAATGATAACCGGGTGTAACCTTAGTTTTCATGATGATTCTTCCACGGTGAATCAACCAAAATATAGATCCATGATTGGAAGTCTGCTTTATCTCACAGGAAAAAGACCAGACATTATGCATGCAGCTGGGATTGTTGGACGATTCCAAGCTAATCCAAAAGAGTCTCACCTTCAGGCTATCAAAAGAATATTCAAATATCTACAAGTAACTCAAAACTTTGGACTATGGTATCCAACGAATGTTGATCTCACTCTTCATGCTTACACAGATGCAGATTGGGCTGGAAATGTTGATGATCAGAAGAGAACTAGTGGTGGTGCATTCTATATGGGGCCCCGATTAGTATCTTGGTTCAACAAGAAGCAAAGCTCTATTTCCTTATCTACAATAGAAGCAGAATATGTGGCTGCCGCATCATGTTGCACACAACTTCTTTGGATGATACAGACTTTACAAGACATTCAAATCAAATGTTCACCTCCTATCTCCATTATGTGTGACAATACAAGTGCCATCAGTATTTCAAAGAATCCTGTTATGCATTCGAAGACCAAGCACATTCCCATCAAGTATCACTTCTTACGTGAACAAGTGCTTGAGCAAAAGGTGAAGTTGGAGTATGTTCCCTCCAAAGAACAAGTTACTGATATCTTTACCAAACCTCTGCCCAGGGAAGCGTTCGAGTATCTAAGACAGAAGCTGGGAGTGTTCTCTGCCAGTCAAAAGAACAAATCTGCATAAATTTTAGAAGATGGTAGTGGATACGCGGGTTTCCTCAAACACAGTCGCGTATATACGCGAGTTCATGCACAGAAAACCATAATATTGGTTGTCGCATGAAGGTTCAGAACCGATTCTTCAGCACAAACTATGGTGCTGTTTGGTATTTCTGATGCTATATGGCTTCTCTGATGATGTTTCAGCTCTTATATTTCTGTTTCATTCTCTGATATTGGGTGAAGATGCCTTGATGATTGGCTGTTGAAAGTGTTTAGGTTACTCAAGCTAAGGAGGAGTTTTGGTCATATGGAAAGGATGCACAGTTTTAGGGGGAGCATTGGCCTAGCTGAGAATAATGCATTGTTAAGCATTATGATGGTTCTGAAACTTGATCTCTCTCTTGACCTCTTTCTGGTTTTGGTTGTGAAAAGTCATACTTGTACTTTGCTGAAAAGGTCATGTTGAGACCCTTGATGTAATTTGTAATATTCAGTCTTGTTCAAATTTGTACACCCACTTGGTTGGGTATTTGAGTCGCATATGTAAATCCACTTAGTTGGATCTTTGATGTAAGTATGAGTCTTGGTGATAGGAAGGTCATAGAATCATGTACTTCATTAAAAAAATATGTTTGAAGATTCAGCATGAACTCAGGGGGAGCATGGTAACTTCAGTGCACATCAGATCTGCAGAGCTCTTATGTCTACATGAGGGGAAAATCTTGTGTTGGTTTTTGATCCATCCTTTGCCCTTGATGCCAAAGGGGGAGAGTGACATGGTGTTTGAATATCATGAATAATGGTTGTGCTTAATGTATCTATCTGTTAAGGTGATCAAACACCATCGTGGTTGCCATCAAGTCCAAAGGGGGAGATTGTTGGAAAAATGATGCAGAGTGTTGTCCTTGATGGCAACCCACTTGATGAAGATAATGGCAACCTACTTGATGAATTTTTTCTTGACTTGATGAACTTGTTAAATGATGTAAATCTGATGTATCTACAATAAGTACAGAAGGTAATGATGGAAGGAATGTCAGTATGTACCAGATCATGATGAAAAGAGTATGTCTCAAGGCATACGCAGATTTGTCTAGACAAAGTAGTGTATGCACGCAGGAAATAACGTGCCAAGTTGAGTATGGGAAAAAGCGCTCTCAATTTGTAAAACCAGGGGTAACTACCATTGTATTGACCCATTGTATTGAATGATGGTTTGCCTATGTGATCCTGTCCCGGAATACCATTGGAAGTTATGTGGTTTTGACTCATGGTTTTGATGAAGGGTAACCCTATATAGGGAGAAAGAAAATCATTGTGCAAAAGGTGTGCATGTGTTTGGGCTTTGATGAATACTTCACTCTAAAGTATATCTGTATGGTTGAAACCCTGTTCCTAATTGATAGATTTGAATCTATGATGCACCTATGAACATGATGAAGGCTCAAGATCTCTAGATCTAGAAATGGTGAATTTCAAGGATGATCTGAAAAGAAGTGAAGAAGACCTGGTGCAATCCTATTGAAGAGATTGAAGAAATCTTGGTAATTTTATAGATCTGGTCTGTACTGCAAAGTTTATCTTTTATAAATCTATACGCAGGTTTGTTTCATGGAAAGCGCATGTATACGCGGATCTGTGGAAGGAAAAGTGCGTATGCGCAGTTAGGGTTTTTCGTTGAAAATGCACTGAAGTATACGCGGGTTCGTATTATGGAAAGCGCGTATATACACAGGTCTGATTAAATAAAAGCGCATATGATTTCTGATCTAATGGTTGCTGAAGGTTGAATGTGTTTCTGCATATCTATTCTGAAGTCTGGGTTATATCTGATATTCTAGTTACAGTGGTTTCACTGTTCTGTTTGAAGCAATGTGAAAGATATGATTGTTGATAAGTGAAGGGTTGTTTTGAAGCTGTTTGATCCAGTTTGAAAATTGATGAAATATGGTTTGCAGTGGTGCTGAGGGTCGAAGCCTTCAGTCAGGGGGTTGTAGCTCCCTTCCAGGAGAGGCTGGTAAATGAGTTCAGGGGGTCGTAGCTCCCTTCCAGGAAAGGCTGGTAAACGAGAGCAGGGGGTTGTAGCTCCCTTCCAGGATAGGCTGGTAAATGAGAGAAGGTTCTAGCCTTCTGCAGGTGGGTGCCTACATGGTGGTTTGAGTCTGCACCAGTACATGATTGTAAGAAGTTTTCTTAATAATAAATTTTGAAGGCTGGAACGATGGCAGTGGTGGTTTTCTCCCGAATTGGGTTTCCACCTAAAATCCTGGTGTTCATGTGTGTTGCATATGTGTGATGATTATTCTGTTCTGTTTGCACCTGTTTACTATTTCTGAAATATCTGATGAATGAATAATGCAATGATCTGAGTTAAGATTCAAACTCATAATTAGATCTCTAGACATACAGGATTTTTGTAAAGTATATCCGCGTACATACGCTAGTTTCCTTCATTAAAGTAGCGTATGGGTTTTTAGAAAGGAAAAAGTAAAAGTTTGATTGTCTGCACTAAATACTGATTCACACCCCCCCTCCCTCAATATTTTTCCCAACAATCATTAAAACAAAAGAAACATTTATGTACATCATGCATTCATACATGACCCTCAACATGGGTCCACAACCTCTAAATTGACAGGAAACATAATTGGCATACATGTGGTAAATATTTTTATTTTCCAAATAACACAATAATGCATATCATAAAATTATACTTTCTCATTTACAGTTATAATTCAAATTGTAACTTTTTACTTTTACGGGTTTTCATGTTTCCATTGAGCTACTCCTTCTTAATCACATCAACAATGTTAGTTAAAAATATGCATTATTTAAAAAAGTATTCACTTTTACAACCATTTTAGTTTTGTGCATACAACACTCTCATGCATAAAAGTATACACAAATATTCATTAATGTGTAAATGCCAATAACAGTTATGGTAAAAATACAAACATTTCGAATTCCCATAATGTATTGTCACTAACAGGCTCAGACATAAAGTAACTACAATAATCACTTGTTTACAACTTGCAAGAATATTAAATCAAATTAAATTCATTCATATAAGTTTTAATAGCTAGCCATGCAACACTAACTAATCATTGCTACCAATCCTCTTAATGAAATCACGAGAAGACTCAATTAACAATTAGCTATTGTCGTCAAGTCTCATTACTCGACTCGTTTTTCATTTTTAACATCTATATGGGTTCTTACGACGTTATTTTAAAAAAATCTATCATCCTCTTCAAGGACATTCCCCATATTTTACATTCATGCATTCACTCATTATAAGTAGTTCATTGTAATTTTTTCTTTATGTTCATTAAATGTATCATTTATACTTTCATATCTACAAATATTGGTAGTTGATTCTAACATTCCTTAGTGAGTGTTCAAGATTGTTCGGAGGTGTAATAGAGGTTTTATTATTCTTTATCCCCATCGATGTTAACATCTCATGACCATGGTTCCACAGTAAAATTTATTACTTACTACTCTTAATACAATTACAAACATGAATCACACATCCCATCTCAAAATTATCCTACTACATATATCAATATGTAAATAGTTATGCTCATACCTCAGTTGATGCCCATTAGTAGCATGCATTGATTTCTTTTCTGCTTAACAATTCCCAAAGGCACCAGTATTGCAACCTTAATCTCAGATACCACTTTTAACATCCTCCAGTAACCTCGCATGAAAATGTATGGAGTTAAAGATCTGGTAGACCCTAGGGAAAGGAAAGTTGTCTACATTATTCCTTGTTCTTGTGGGACACCTTACATTGGTGAAACTCATCGGTCTATAAATCAAAGGATTTGGTAACATGTTGCTGACATTAAACATAGAAGATCCCACTCCTCCACCTTAGACGAACATGAAGAAAATACTAGCCATCATATTTGCATCGAAGAGGCTAAGGTCATTGCTAGGATTGACCATTTCCATCATCGTAAGTTAAGGGAGGTCTTAGAAATTGTAAAAATACCTGTTAATCTCAAGAGAGATGATGGCTGGAATATCAGCAAGTGCTGGATCCCTGCCCTTTATTATTAGTTTTCCTGTCTTTCCACCCTACATTTGTTTGTTAGGCTCACTTTTTTGTTTCCTTGTTAGTTACTTTGGTGTCGCTTCCATTTTTCATTGATCCTCATTCTCTTTAATATATATATATATATATATGAGAATAAAAATAAATATAATTTAATAATAATAATATGATTATATATAATAATATATATATATATATATAATAAAAGAATATATAAATTTAAAAAATGAATGAATAATTAATTAATTAATTAGATAAAACTAGTTGCTATTATTGATCTCTTAGTCAAACTAGTCATTATCCTAACGACTAGTTTAGCCATCTCTACATCTATTTATACTCAATGTCCTAATCTGATCTCTCACCTAGTCCTGATGATGAACCACACTGGTTGGTTCGAAGCGCATTGACAAATTTCATTTGCATGTGATTATTACGAAAAGAATTCTATAATACTCAATGGATCACAGAAGCCAAAATTCTAAAAATAGATTAGTCAATCACGCACTTCATATTATCAACATCTGTTAATGAAAATAATCCACAACATAAATGTAGCACAACAGAAAACCACATCAGTAGACATCGATATACCCTAGAAAACTCGTAGAGTGAAAACCAACAAATGTTTAATTTTATTATTAAATGCTCGTGAGGGTGTTCACCCTTCAATCAATGGCTTATAAGAGATTCCATCCCTTAACTTTTGTCATAAAATATTACAAGGAAATGTATTTTAAATAAAAAATGTGTAGCTTAAATCTATTGCAATCATCATCATATCGTTTACCCACAAATATTTAATCTTTATATCTTTGTGCCATGGTGGTTACTTCAGTAGACCATCTTGTACCTCGTACTCATCTACATGGACCACTAATTCTTTACCTGCCACCATGTTAAAAATAATATATCCTTTACACAAGTCTCCATCATTTCATGCCATTGTTTTTGTCAACATACGTTGATATCATGATTACATAAAGTATTAATCAGCCAATTCATAAATGTTTACTAGTGATTTTTCATCGTCTATTCATTGAAATTTATAAATTGCAAACAAAACATTGCGACATGCTTCATTTAACAACACTGCATATGCGCTAGTTATAAACATGTAACCATGAAAGTATGTCTATAAAATAAATACAACATTATTACAAGTGCATGTATTACTTTCAATTCTTTCTATGTTCTTTAAAAGCATCTTCTAAATAAATAAAATATTTTTTTTGTTTTTCAAAATTTATTTGATAAAAAGCATCACCTAAATAAATGAAATATTATTTTTTCTTGTTTAAAATTTATTAAATATTTTTCAAAACAATATTTAATTTATAAAAAATTGAAGTCTTTAATTTTTTTTTTAAATATTCAATTCATTTATATAATTAAAAAAAAAATCACTCTTAATCTAATTAATAATTATACACTACCCCACACCACACCACATAAACAAATTAAACTACACCCTCGAAAAGGTTTCTAACTAATGCATCAGTGGATAACGGCTTTTATAAGCCCATTTATTACGCATCAGCTATGAAATTCCAATCTCGAATGGATTTAACAATATTCCTACAACATTAACTACTCTGTTGTAATCGAGGAGACCATTTGATAATCATCTACAAGCACATTAAACAGGTTATATATCTTAGTTGAGTAAAGTTTGATATTTATTAATAAACACTTTCACTTTTAGATAAGAAACGTCCACAATTCGACATAGCTTTGCACGATGCACTGAGCCTTTTCACCTATACAACTCAACAATATTAAACTAGCATTTGCACATGAATGTGCAAAAAAACGCGGAAGGAAGTAGCCGTGGCAAGTTTTGATGTGAGGGGATAGCTGTTGGGTTGAGGGGATACCTGCTCAAATTCTGTCAGAAACGACGAATTTGAACAGTGTCACAAACTAAAATGTCGTTTTGCTGAGGTTTGTTCCTTGTGGTAAACTGCTTTTGTATGCCATTCTCCGTATAGAAACATAGGAACTCTTTGGAGATGTATTCTCCACATCTATGAGTTCTTATCACTTTGATGTAGTGCCCACTCTGCTTCTCAAAAAGAGCCTTGAAGTGGAAAAACTATTCAAACACTTCACTCTTCTGTTTCAAGAAATACACCGATGTCTTTCTGGTGTAATCATCTATGAATGTCAAAACATATTTGCTACCAGCTAAAGATGGTGTTTTCAATGGTCCACACAAATCTGATTAGACAATTTCTAACAGTGTCTTTGCCCTTATAATTTTCCATGCTGGAAATCTTTCTCTGTGTTTCTTGCCTAAGATGCAGCCTTCACAAAGGCTGTCCGGTTTCTCAATCAGTGGTAACCCTTTTACCATTCCCTTTCTATGCAACAAGTTCCAGCCTCCAAAATTGAGATGTCCAAATCTCAAGTGCGATAACCAGTTTTCTTCTTTTACTTCCTCTTGAAATACCTCTTATGTTACAATTGCTACATTTCTTCTTCCCTTCAAGTCTATTTTGAGCTTGAGAGGAAACATCCTACTACTTTTCATTTGCAGCTATGCAATGAATTTCTTGCTTGGAGGTATGTCCATGATTGTGCACACATCATCTTTAAAGAATACATTGTAGCCCTTTTTTATGAGCTATCCAATGTTCAAAAGATTACATTTCAAGCCAGGTACATAATATACATCTGGCACAAACCATTTTTCTCCTTTTCTTGTTAGCATACTTACTCTTCCTTTTCCCATGACAAATACCTTACTATCAATCCTTTCTGTTACTTCATATTTAACATTTTCATCTATATTGGAAAACATTTCTATGTTTCCAGTCATGTGGTTACTACAACCTGAGTCTAAGAACCATACATCATCTTGTCTAGCTTGTTCTACATTACATGTTAACAACACACTCTTCTTTCATTAAGTGTCTCTCCATAAGACCTTATCTGGGTAACCAACCCAATAACATGGGTGAATAATGAGTCTATAGTGTCAGAATCTTTCATACAGAGAGTTGCAAAATCTCTCCTCAGCATTTGTAGCTTTGTTGTCTTCACCTTCTCCATGCCTTGATAGGTTGTTTTGAGAATATCCCACGCCTCGTTAGACTTTGTTGCTGCTGCAATCCTTGGGAAAATACTCTCCTGCACTGATCAAAAGAGATAGAAGAGGGCTTTGGATTCCTTCTTCCTATCATCTTTTAAAAAATCTGTTTCTGTTGCTGTTAAAGTATCCAAAGCTGCTGCGTCCACTGGTTCTAGGTAGTCATTCTCAACTATCCCCCATATGTCCTCTGAAGCAAACAGGGCTCTCATCATGATTGCCCAATATTCATGGTTCTTCCCATTAAACTGTGGAAGTTGGGGGTTCTTCAGACTGGTGACTGTTGCTACCATCGTAACTATGCAAACCCGATAGCTTTCTTAATTATGTTAAAAAATAAAAATAAAACAATCAAACTATTTTGACTGTGTAAACAAACATAAGCTTTCTCTCTGCTGGAGAAATCCACTTCAACAACCTTCTTAAAGCTTTTGAAGTGAAGAGCAATCTCTGCTTTGTTCACTAAGCACCTAGACTAGCTCTGATACCATGTTGGAAATTTTTGATAATTTCAAACACACAGAGGAAAAAAAATAATTCCTCAACTTCAACACAGAGATAAAATAAAAATTGTAGACACAGAGAGATGAAATGTAAATTACCTTTCATTAAAATAAACTACTGGACTATTACAAAATTTTTTCTTCAGAACTTTGGTGTTCTGGATTCACAAAAAATAAATCTTCAGCTGGCTGCTACAAATGCAACGTTGTTTCAAACTCTCTGCCTCTTTGTTTTCTCTGTCTTTTTCAACCTTCGAGGAAATTACACAATACAGAACAGTCTTCACAATATGCTCACGACATATATAAGGCATTACATTATATATATATATATATATATATATATATATATATATATATATATATATATATATATTATAAATATATATATCAAAATATATATAACCAAAGTTTCTTTTAAAATAAAATGTTCCGCGGTAAATAAAAAAATTTACCCAAAGTTGAAATGTTTGAAACATAATGCGACAAATAAAAATTAAATAAAAAACATTAAAACAAACATTCGTTCCTTATTCCATGGGGTCAAGATATAATGCAGGGACCCTTTTCATTGCCCCCACGGAACTCCTACCATTGGTTCGGAGGAAGGTAACATCACCTCCTCCAGTGGGTTGCCTTTCCCTTTGCTGCCCACGGTTGTTGCCCCCCAAGAATGTGTTGTCACTTGTGCGTTAATTCAGAATAGAATGGTTGGTGCAAAATTCGTTGCGGTGGGTGAGAGGACGAGTATGCGAAGGTGTAGGGATTAAATGTAGGAGGTTTAGTGCTGGTTACAAAAAATTCTTTTCCATTGCTACTGTTGTCTTTCAAGAGCTCCCATCACCATTAAGCTTGTCATCCTGCCTTTGCTTGTGCGGCAGTTGGAATTACTTCCAACAAGAATGTTGTTTGGGAGAAGTTCACCCATCAAAATAAGAGGAATCAAATTTATAAAACATATCGTTGAGCTAGTGTGTCCATTATTTATGTACTCATTAAATGTGGGCACATGACAAGTTGTTATCCATTGTGCTTCTTGGAGATAAGATTCAAGATATAGCTTCCATTAAGCATTCAAATATTAAAATAGATTGATTTTAGGAATTTTTAATTAAATTAATTAATTAAAAAAAACACCATATAAATATTATTAGTTGTGTTTATTTAGCATGTGGTTTTAGAAAGCCTTTTATTGGCTCATGATATTTTAACAAAAATTTTAGATACTTCAATATTATTTATGGTAAATCTTAATGATTAAAAATTCTTGTCATGTATTTTTTAAAATATACATATGTTTAGTCCATATATTATTTCATTTTATAGTTAATGATAATAATAATTAGTAGTATTATTATAATTTATATTATTATTATTATTTAAAATGAAGTTGTAATGTAATTATATTTTATAGATTTTTAAATTTTGAGAATGTAAGAGATATTATTACAATATTTTATATCAACCAATAATTTATTAACCATTTCCCCAGATGCAGGTGTATGATCCAGGATGAGAGGTGGCAACCCCATTGCGTGACACATGGCCTAGCCACATGGCCATGCATGGGGCCTATCCTGCAACCCATAACTAGTCCAAGTGTTCGCCTTGAGGTGCTTAACAACCTCTACCGTTGGCATTTACGCCTATTCGTTCCATAGCCCTGAGCTCTTGTTCATGTCATCGTGCCCTCCATTGTTGCCATTATCATCATGTCGCCTTCTATTCGCTATTGTCTCTGCTTTGAGCTCTCCCTCGCTCTCAGAGACGCATTGTGACATTCACCTCATGTTAGCCGCATCGCCGCATTGCACCGACTACCAATCTATCTCGCAGAATCTGCACACCAACACTCACCCAACCTCTATGCCTCCACTAGCTAGCTTCCCTTACGCTCAGTCCTTCTCCAGCATGTCACGAAGGCATATAATGTGGTGCCATCGTGGAAGAGGTAGGGGCCAATCCTCAGTCCCACCAATCTCCATTCACTCTAACAGTCGCTCCCCACCTCCTAAAGACAATTTGGCTCATTTACACCACGACTACTCACTAGACAGACGTTGAGTTATAGCTACCATTACTGTCAGATTTCTGGAGACGCCTTCGAGCTCTGCTGAGTAAGGCTCCAGAAAAAGTCCCAGGAAGTCTATAATCTCTCTAGCACCTCCTCGAAACTCTCAAAAATCCAAAGCTCTTCCGGTCAAACTAGAAGGGCACTCCTCTAGCAGTGAAGGTAGCGGTAGAGGAAGTCCGGAATGCTTGATGGGTTAGAAGAGAAAAGGCAGCGCCAACCTTGTGCACACCGCCACTACGCCAGAACCCACAACTCAAAACTCGAAGAAATATGATTACATGTTTCTTATTATTGAGGAGCCACTGCCAGAGCCTCAGGACACTTAGCATGACAGGCAGCCACTGCAATGAGAGGTTTCCTCTCTCTGTTTTGATCAATTTCTCTGTTAGCATGTATTTCCTGAAAAATTTGGAAAACTCTTGTTCTTTTCTAGTTAAAGTTGGTTTCCCTACTAAGGGCATTGATTTTTGGATCTTTTTCCCGATCTAAGGTGGTCTTATTTTTGTCATTTTTGTCTTTTTGAACTATGCTCCCTCAGGAATTGGCTAACATAGCAATTCTGGAGACAAGCTTCGAACTTTAAACTATGTTCATAGTAATCGAATAGTTCAATTTAGAAAAATAAAAAATAAAATAAAAAATTATTAACCATTTAATTTATATAATTTATTAATAAAAAAATACCTAAATTAAAATAAATTAGAGAAAAAATATCATTTAAATTTCTTTTTTATTTCCTACTGAAAAGATCAAAGATGAAATGCAAAGAGAATTAATAATTAATGTTTTTGTTTTTTCCTCCTCTTCTAACCTATGATTGAATAACTTTATATATATTTTAGAATTTTTAGTCCCTGTCGCCTGCGGCTAGGGTAGGGACTATAGTAATCGAAAATTAGTCCATAGCATTAGTTTTGGGCAAAACCAAAGGTCAACAAACCAATTTAAATCTATGTTTGAAATTTATTTTCTTTTCGTCATCCAATAAGCTTAGTTCAACCGTCGTTTCAACCAATGAGCATTTTAGAGGTTTTATTTGGCCTCATATCAAGGCAAGATGTCCTTATACTTACGAAAAATGTGGATTGATTAAAATAATTTTCAATGTTAATTAACTAATGTTAGCATTAGTTCTTGACATTTTATATTATGATGTTATGTTTACGGATTAAGTACAAATATTTCTCTCTTTCTCTGCCAGGTGAGTGGCTTTGTAACTGCCACTTATATAGCCATGCAAATGTCAAGGATTAGATATCGACTTAATTACTAATTACTGAAGCTTCTTTTCACATTAGAATACCTACTCAGATACTCCAGCCCAGGAACATCTTTCTCCTCCACCCACCACGCTCTTCCCACCACTCTATCCTGCTTTTCTGTCACCTTTTCAAAAGTTTCTGGTTTTTTTAGGAGCTCTGCCAATGCCGACTCCACTAGCATCACAAAGCTCTCGATGTCGCCCTCTATGATGTCCTGCATACAGAGAATTAAAAGGGTTCAGAGAATTAAAAATTATTGGTAACCCCATTAAAAAAATAGAGACGAGAAAGCTTCTCATTGCGTGCTTGAGTGAATGATTTGACTTTGATTCGACTCAGATTCAGCTGGGGATCATCAGCCTGCTGCAGTAGAATGTCCACCATATCCTTTGCCACATAATTCTCCATGCCTTTCCTTTTCCTTTCGTTCTCTTCCAACACCTACTCTAGGAAATCATCCAACTGCTTGCTTAGCTTCTTCATACACCTGACATCACCTTGGAGATCTAGCCAGGCTAGCCATGGTATAAGATCTCCAACAGTTCCCCCCACATCTCCTTGAACTCCATCGACTTTATCATGTTCTCAGCCTTCTCGTCCAAGTACCTGTGTCCCAAGACGATTCGAGAAATTATATTATTCAATGCAATTCGAAATAAACAAGAAGAATAAAATCAGGTAGGTTATTCCGGTATTTTTCTTGTCAATATTCAATGATATTTTATTTCTCTGAATTATTTTCAACAATTAATTTACCATGAAACCTCCGAGAGAACAAGTCGGACTAAAAATGAAAAAATCCATTCATCACATGCTCATTACCAGACCCAGAATTGAAGGACATGGTTATTGTGTATATCAGTGCAAATCCTCCTCCGTTTCCTAATCCACCATAAAAATTATAGCACTCTCTATAAATCGACCTTTAATGTTATCATTAACAAAGTAGGCATTGTTAAAGCTCGACTTCATGTTTCTCTGTGATGGGCTTGACGTCTCTGCAATGGACAAGCTGTTCGTTGGAAGGTAGTACACTCATCCATTCCTCTCAATCACACCTGCTTTTGGCCCTCTCCCATGGTCCTTGTATTTCTCCCTATCTTCTGCTCCTCTGTTAATAACAAAAATACAAGATATTTAGTGTGGAGGGGATACGTGGGCAGCATGCAACCTCCGTTGCTCACACGCAAGTTTTTTTTTTTTTTTTAACTTTATATTAATTATTATATTAATGTTTCATTTTTTTAATTAATTTTGACAACTTGTGACTATTCTTCAGAGTGCTTTCAATTATGGAATATTCTACTATGTGTTTGTAGGAATTGGAGTTGTATGAAACACAACAGACATCGAACCCATATCGTCCATTCACGACATAGCAAAGTGTAGTGTTAAAATTGCATAGCAAAATGTAGCATTGTGGCTAAGATTCCTGAATCTGTTTGCACCAAAATCAGCAATGAAATTTCCATCCCTCAACGCACTACCAATGATCACGAAAACATGTGGGAGAATTATTTCATACTATCTCTCAACTCGCCCTATGGGGTATACGTTCAGTCTTTCTCATGGCGGCTATCTATAGCTTTTTCATCTGTTGATTCTTTACTTTTAGTTTTCTGTGTATTGTTAGCTACCAGTGTATCATGGCCCCTATCTCTATATTTTCCATTTAATACTATATATTTTAATTAAACTACACTGGAAGCATGTGCCTGCATATTATGAATGCGTTGGAAAACTTTTTGGGGAGATTAAGAATTTACTTTCGAGAGAAATGGAAGATGCAAATTGCGATTTAATCAAATGTCTACAGATTATTTACACAATGGAATGCCTTGGAATTGATCGACATTTTCAACATGAAATAAAAACAACTACGCTAGATTACATTTATAGGTTTGCCATTTCCACACATGGGGAAATTTAATTTAGAGTTTACATATATCTTTCCATCAATTTTTTGGGTTGTTTTCGATTCTTCCATTCAAAGCTGGCTGTTTGAGGTGAGTAGATGTTGGAAAAAAAAGGGGATCGGTGTGGGATAAAGAGATTCCCGCAGCAAAGATCTAAATGCAACAGCATTAGGATTACACGCTCTCCGATTGCATCGATATAACTTGGAATTTTCAGGTCAAATTATCTATCATTGTGAATTAATATAAGTGTACACTAAAATTCTGAAAAGAATTTTTTTTTTTAATTCTAAGAAAAAGGAATTTAAACTAAGATATATTCAATGGAGCAAAGTCTTCTTAAAACATTCAACTACTCAAGCTCCTTTGCCTAGAAGTGGCAGGTGGGGGATATCTAATCTGCCAAAGGTCAATTCACTAAATGAATTAAACGCCATTAAATCTCGTTAATTGAATTACTAAAGATCATAAATTTTGTGTCTGAGAGGTTCTATAAGCAGGTATATTTATGCAAAAGAAGCACCTTCTTACACACGTCAGTGTTTCCCTCAGCTAAAAACTTCTACAGCCAACATAATTTAGAGTCTTTCCTCATGGAAAGATGGTTGAGGTGCCTAGCATGCATAAGTCAATTTTTAGATCAAGGAGTTCCAAGTGTTAAATTTCCTTTCATGTATAAACGTGGTCTTGTGAAGAGCCCTACATTTTAGGAGTGTTGGATGAAGAAAAATTATAAAGAAAGGCCACTAAGTCTCCACTTTCTATGAAATGACCAAAAAGTGGGATCACTTAAAGAGTTATTTCTGTACTATCTTTTTGGAAGAAAAAATATTCCAAATTTTGGAGGTTATTCTCGATGAACAAATGGATTAATTTTTCTAAAGGAATGGTTCAAAAGGGAACAATACTTTCTTGCAAGGTAACAAGAAAATTAGTGACACACAATCTCTGTACATCATAGAAATTAAGAGTCACTTTTTAGAGTGACCATGGGTTATGGTGATATCTGCAAATGCATGAGAAAATACAATTTTAATGATAACTGAGTTTCATGAATAACTCTGCCACAAATTCGGCTAGATTCTGTGCCTTTTTAAATTCTGGGTTTTATTATTGAAATCATATATCACATTCTTCACAAAATGACACAAAACATAAATCAATTGGGAATATGGTCTCATAGATTAGTAAAAAGAAGGCAAAGATATCATTGAAACACATTTCATATGATATAAATTTTGCATAAAGGAAAACTAAAACACATTTTCTATTCCTTCATATTTCTCCTCTAACATCTTACCTGTAATTCCCCTTTAAAGAGTTTCAGGTGTGAACCATTCAACTAATAGAGTTTGTTACAAGTAGAAGTTCAAAATGTCATAAGTGATGTAACATTTATCTATTTAGCTCAAATAGAACTCTTTAGTCTCTACAACACTCTTTGTTATATCTAAAATCATACAGCTGTAACACCCCCAATTTATGTGTTTGAATTTCAAAGCTAGACATTTGAACTCTAATCCTAAGGGGAGTGGACCCCAAAGGACAAGTACTTTGTGAATGTAATTAAATATTTAAATTGAGAAAATGAATAAAAATGATTCTGTGATGATTGACCAAAAAGGAGATTTATGAGATCACTTGCTAAATCCATGAGGATGGATAAGGCAAATATTTTCCCCACAATCTTTCAAAAATCCTTGAAAGAAATTATTTCTAATTTAGATTTGTGAGGAAAAAAAATCTAAATTCCCCAATGATGAGGAAATAGTTGGGAAGAGGTAAAAAGCTGGAAAATCTGAGGAAAATCATAAAACAACTTTAAAGAGTCCCTAAAATGGGAAGCCTAGGCAAGCAGGAAGAAAAGCATCCTGATATTCTGGACGCAGAATTAGAAACAGGCTTTGGGGAATAACAGCTTAAGTAAGCTGCTCCTAAAAAGATTAGAGGTTGATCTGTTAAGGGGGATGATCTCAGCTCGGGGGTGAGTTTTGGGAGACAGAAGGACTCTAAGGTTGGAAGGTTGGTCAATTGCATGAGTGGTATGTCTCTAAATTCATTGGTGTGTTTACTTCATACAGTATGAATTGGCTACATATAATAGTTGAATTGTATATTAGATTTATAAATGCTACATTTAACAGAATTAATCATAAGGAATTCACCTTTATAATTCTGTATAGTTGTAGAAAATAAATCTGTTGAGTAGAATCCAACAGAAATTTTAAACCAAGGTTGGTTTAAATCTGAGGATACATCATTCTCCATAGATGAGTTAACTTTAAACTACTTCTGATCTATGAGTATAATTTTATGAGCATGATTAGGATAAAGCAGTATGGGAGTTCATGTACCATACTTGAAAATAGCAGTATATGAACTGTCATCTAAACTGTGCATTAAATGAAAAAAAATATACAGACTAACTTCCAGGATCATTACACCATCCATACCTGACTAGAAGCACAGCAACAAGTTATGTCTGCATATAAGTAATTAATTCTACACAAGAAGGAAGAAAATAAAAAATTGCATGGGACTGCCCATTAGTACTTAATTTCCATGAATCATTTTCACAGTAGGGGTTAAAACTAATGTGTGAAGGGAGGATAAGTAGATAATTAACATGCAGATTGCACAACAGTAGGGCATATTTAACTGTACATATTCTATTCTACTATGTGAATAAACGGCAAGAGTGTATAGTGTCATATTCCAAATGCAAATGTTTACATAGATATATATATTAGCACATCACCTGTAGCTATTCACAAAGCCTTACAAGAAATGATGCTAAACAATTACCATTTGCAAATTATTTATAAGATACTTATCTCAATCCTGAGCAAATGAAAAGAGCATAGCTGGTAATACTTGGTATTATTTCAATAATAGGGAAAAGATTTAACTCACTGTTATTATCAAACTACAAGCCAGTATAGTAGGAGAAACATACCCAAAATGCTTCTGACTACTAGCATATTGGGGGTAAGAATAAACGAGGTAGAATAACCACTAGAAAGCTACAGTACAATGTGGATTTAAAAAAATACGTGCAACCAAACTTACACTGTGGAAGAGCACAGTTAAACTGTTCATTAATATAATTACTAATTGCAGGAATATAATCTAAGCAATGTATGGCCTGTAAGCATTAAGGCAATAAAATACAACCAAATTGGGATACACGTAGTTGCAGAAGAATTCCATAAATAAGTATTAAGCTGAACCCAAGCTAAAAGAACAAGGTAATATCCTTGCTGCAGACACATAAGAATACTCGTAAGAAGAATTGATATGATGAAACTGACAGAGTTATATAAACGAAAATTCAAACGTTACAAGTCCGCTGTGGCATGGGGACAATATCATAATCATAATGTTTCCGGAATTGATATAAGGAAACAATCAGGGTCGGAACTCAAAAATATTAATAGCCAAAATTATACAACGACATCAATCAAAGTTATTAAGCCGTCAGAAACATTTCTAGAACAATGTGAGGAGCACTGGTTCCTTCTAACCAGCATTCGGCGAATACCGACCTGGAAAGGACCAGAGGAATCAATGTTAGTGCCGAAGGGAGCTACGAATGTCGTGGGTCAAGAGAGAGTAAAGAGATAGTCGTAAATACCTGTAAGAGACAAACAATATGAATACGATGTAGAACGAAAAATAATGCTATCAAAAACAAAAACTTGATAAATGAGAAACGAATAGTTACCTAGGGCACGAGAACCTCCAAGCTGTCGAGGACCTGTCATATACATAGGGGCATAACATAAATAAGCATAAGATGGAGAGTGGGTGTTACAACAAGAATAACGCAATCCTCACTTTTATCAACGGGTAGTAGAAATTACTACCTATACAGATCGAGGAAAAGAGCGAACCCGAATGTCGAAAAGGATAACATTCCTCTATCGCCATCCGAAGGACTCGGATAAAATTTCGATGGACGTAAGGTAGAGGACAAATATCCCTCCAAAACCATCAACACAATGGTTCAGTCTCATTCCTGAGAATGCACATAGGGAAATATAATAAAAAGGAACTTAAACCAACCAATTGAATTACTCGAAATAGAGAAAACGAATACTCTGCAAAAAAAAATTAATCAAAGTGATAGACACGAAACCATCTTTATAGAACGATGGGAAACAATCCATTTAAATCCAAATCTCAGTACTTATCCCAAGTAAATAAGCGTTACCCTAAACGAGAAATGGAAAATCCATATCAAGCGATAAAAAACAGAGCGTGAATTTCATAACCTCAGGAATTGGCACACCTGCATGGTCCAATGAAGCACGGAGATACGCTGAAGAAATGAATAGAAGCACGCTCAGTCCTCAATGGCGTCGGATTGCACTGTCCAGAGACAAATCGAACAAGAAGGAAGAGAAAAGAACCGAAAAAACAAATAACACTATGATTTTATATCAATAAACCCGGAATAGTTCAATGAAACCCTAACGCGTAGGGTGAATCCTCATCGTCCACATGGCAAGATCACAAAGGTGTGGCTATGGATCGAAGAGCTGGAGGGTGCAGTTATACTATTCGTTCAACATTAATGGTGACAAGTCATATACTGAAGTTTTCGGCGCTCTGTCGTATGATGGAGATTGCCTTGTATCCAGAGAAATCTAGCATGGCGATTGCCAGATCGACATGGAGATATCCCACGTGAATGGGAATGGGATGAAACCCATCCCAACCAATACCATGGAACCAGGAGTTTATAAAATCTGACATGGATAAATAATATCACCGCTCAATTACCATATTACATCAAATCGACTTGATCAGAATGCCATATGTGGAAACTCAATGCGTATGTTCAACCTTCACATTTAATGCTGATATGGAACGTATGTACAATAAAAGGCGATCAACATAGACCTTACGAACATAATGAATACCCTATCCTTGGAACAACCATAAATACAATATGGTCTTTAATACAAAAGTATGGGCAGTAAATCGAAAACCATGCGCGTAACCATACTGGGTAGGAGATGACGTATGGAACAACAAACAAAAAAAAATAAAAAATGAGAACACAGGGGTTGTAAAGAAGATCAAAGATGCCCTCGTTGGTTTAGACTATTCGAATCCTTTGAATATAAGTATAGGGACAGGTGTGGAATGCCCAAGTGCCAATTACATCCTTGAAAAGGTTCGACCTAAGATAAATAACTCCACTATGATTTAATACAAAGGCCATTAAGGTGAATGGAATTTGAAGTGGGAATTAATAGATATTGACTTTGTGTATAGTTGTTATGTGGAAATAAAATATGATTAAATAAAATAGTAATAAAAAAGAGAAAAACAATTATTATGTAGAACTTATTCTTGGAAAGAGGAATGCTTGGAAAAAAAAAAAAATTGGGGAAGGAAAATGGGAGCTGTGACAACAGCTCAATATTTATGTTCTTGACCACTTCTCTCCTTGACTTTGCAATTCATGAGCAACACTTCGCACATATACAAATTTAGTTGACCAAGCTGATGAACGTGAACCAATTGATCTACTTATACAACCAAAAACACTGCCTCTTGGAAGGGACTTGCTGCTCTATAGCTATTCTTGTTTACAATAACAAACCATATCATGAAGTCGATAAAAATAGTTTCATTTAGCATGTTTTTATACTGATTTTAGTATTTTATATAATAACAAATCATATTTGATGAACCATTAGTAATTGTAATGAGGAATTCTTCATTTAACACTTATATGATAATAAAAAACGAGATAAAAATAGTTTCATTTAACATGCTTTAAGTATATTTTTATGAGACTTTAATTTTATAATATTTAAGAAATTGTTAAATTAAAAATATATTTGTAACATATCAAAGTAATGTGGCATCAAAATATATGGAATTAGAATTTTTTTACACAATCTATTTGTGCGTAATTATCCAAATTATTATTCAAGATTACTTATTAACCATTAAATATAATCTTCATCATTACATAGAGTAATTTTAGTAGAGGAATAAGTTATATAACTATTAATAACCACTATTATCACATATTGACATAAAATTTATGATGTAACCTTACATCATTTTTCATGATTACTTTAACTAGATTAGTCAATTATAAAATTCTTTCAGTGATAATCACATGCAAATGAACTTCATCGACGTGCTTCGAACCAACTAGTGTGGTTCGTCATTGGGACTAGGTGAGAGATCATATCATGGCGTTGAGTATAAATAGATGTAGAGATGGCTAAACTAGTCGTTAGGATAACGACTAGTTTGACTAAGAAATTTGAATAATAACTACTAGTTTTATCTAATTAATTAATAATTTTTTTTTAATATATATATATATATTATTTTTATTTTTAGTTTTATTCTCATAAATATTATTTCTGTTTTTTTTTTTTTTAAATGAGAATGAGGATGAATGGAAAATGGAAATGACATAAAAGTAACTAAAAAGGCAACAAAAAAGCGAGCCTAAAATACAAATGTAGGGCGGAAACACCAGACAACTAAGAATAAAGGGCAGGGATCCAATACCTGCTGATATTCCAACCGTCATCTCCATTGAGATTAACTGGTCTTTTTACAATTTCTAAGGCCTCTCTTAACTTACGATGATGGAAATGGTCAATCCTAGCAATGAACTTAGCCTATTCGATGCAAATAATATGGTTAGTCTTTTCTGCATGTTTAGCTAAGGCGGAGGAGCAGGATCTTCTATGTTTAATTTTAGCAGCATGTTCATAGATCCTTTGATTTATAGACCAACCAGTCTCACCAATGTAATGTGTCCCACAACAACAAGGAATAATGTAGACACATTTCCTCTCCCTAGGGTCTACCAGATCTTTAAGCAATTTGAGAGAGTTGCGAATCGAATGATGGTTCTTTCTTCCATCAGGTTTTTCGAAAGAAAACCCATACTGAGCAGTATCTTCACGCTAGTTCTCATCATTTCCCTACTAAAATATTAGGTGTCCTTAACATGTTTGTTTTGTAGAAATGGTTATTTTAGGTCGCAAGGCCTCAAATATTTTCTTAAGGATGAAAAAGGTCCTTCTATTGGAAATAAAAAGGAGCCTAGTGAGTGGTCCTCCAGTGTTTGCCTTCCTTTCATTTAAGGAACCGTTGATTGGATTGTCAGGATATTTAAGAAACATAAATTTTCTTCTTCTTTAAGCCCCTTAACTTGATTCGTGGATCTCTTAAATTGGTTAAATATCTGGTAGACCCTAGGGAAAGGAAAGGTGTCTACATTATTCCTTGTTCTTGCGGGACACCTTATATTGGTGAAACTCGTCAGTCTATAAACCAAAGGATTTGGGAACATGTTGCTGACATTAAACATAGAAGATCCCACTCCTCTGCCTTAGATGAACATGCAGAAAAGACTATCCATCATATTTGCATCGAATATGCTAAGGTCATTACTAGGATTGACCATTTCCATCATCGTAAGTTAAGGGAGGCCTTAGAAATTGTAAAAATACTTGTTAATCTCAAGAGAGATGACGGTTGGAATATCAGCAGGTGTTGGATCCCTGCCTTTTATTTTTAATTGTTAGGTCTTACCACCCTACGTTTTTTTGTTAGGCTCACTTTTTGTTTCCTTGTTAGTTACTTTGGTGTCATTTCCATTTTTCATTGATCCTTGTTCTCATTAATATATATATATATATATATATATATATATATATATATATGAGAATAAAGAATAAATATAATTTAATAATAATATTATTATTATATATATAAATAAAAATAAAAATAAAAGAACATATAAATTAAAAAAATAAATAAATAATTAATTAGATAAAACTAGTTGTTATTATTGATTTCTTAGTCAAACTAGTCGATATCCTAACGACTATTTTAGCCATCTCTACATCTATTTATACTCAATGCCCTGATCTGATTTTTCACCTAGTCCTGATGATGAACCACACTAGTTGGTTCGAAACGCATTGACAAAGTTCATTAGCATGTGATTATTACTGAAAGAATTCTATAATACTCAATGGATCACAGAAGCCAAAATTCTAAAAACAGATTAGTCAATATGCACTTCATATTATCAACATTTGTTAATGCAAAGAATCCACAACATAAATGTAGCACAATAGAAAACCACATCAGTAGACATGATATACCCTAGAAAAATCGTAGAGTGAAAACCAACAAATGTTTAATTTTATTATTAAATGCTCATGAGGGTGTTCACCCCCCAATCAATGGCTTATAAGAGATTCCATCCCTTAAATTTTGTCATAAAATATTAAAAGGAAATTTCTTTTAAATAAAAAATGTGTAGCTTAAAGCTATTGCAATCATCATCATATCATTTACCCACAAATATTTAATCTTTATATCTTTGTGCCATGGTTGTTACCTCAGTAGACCATCTTGTACCTCGTACTCATCTACATGGACCACTAATTCTTTACCTGCCACCATGTTAAAAATAATATATCCTTTACACAAGTCGACATCCTTTCATGCCATTTTTGTTGTCAACATATGTTGATATCATGATTACATAAAGTATTAATTAGCCAATTCATAAATCTTTACTAGTGATTCTTCATCGTCTATTCATTGAAGTTTATAAATGGAAAACAAAAATATCGCGACATGCTTCATTTAACAACACTGCATATGCGCTAGTTATAAGCATGTAACCATGAAAGTATTTCTATAAAATAAATACAACAGTAACTAATATTTCCTTTACACAAGCACATGTTCTTGCAAGACAAATCACTACATGTTTCTATGAGTCAACAAATGATTCATATATATTAAGTTTATTATCTAGAAAATTCCCTTTAGATAAAGTTCCACTATTGTGTGTAGGAAATATATTATTTAATACATAATCAAGCTTTGACAATTCTATTAATGAGAAAGACCTAACGATCCTCACCAATTTGGGCATGCCTTAAATTAATGCTTTGGCACACACTAACATTTCTTAGCACCCCACATGTATTGGAACATCTTTGTACCTAGAACATCTTGTGATGACACTGACGCCAAATCACATGGTGGCATGCGCTAGCACAACATCGAACTCTCCTAGCATGTGTTGGCATGCTGCATATAATCCCTAGCATGCCCTGGAACACCTTGGTTGAATGCATTGACATACATTAGCACTTGGCACACAATGCCACTTGGCATGTATTGGGACCTATTATTAGTGTGCCTAGCATGCCCCTTTTCAAAAAGATAAAGTCCTGACTTATTAACCCTCTTATTGGTTCTTCCTTTTGTTGCCTTGACACATATTGACATACCCTGGTCCCCTACACCACATCCTTAGCACCCAGCATGTATTGCCATATCTTGGCACTATTAATTGGCACATGATATAATTAGCACACCCTGGAACTCCCAAGCACACTTTGGGAATTCTTGACATGCCTTGATATTCCCTAGCATGCCTTACCAATGCTTAGCATACCTTGTCAGTCCCTCCTCGGCATGACAACTAACACTCATAATTAACACTAGTCTCTGGCGCACATTCCTCATATTCATTAACTTTCATGAATTTTTACTTAGTGCTCCCTTAATGTTTCTTCCTAGTAATCCTTAACACTCATGAACATGCATTATCACTCTCTACCACACTTTAGCACCCTTCAACATTCCCTTCCACTTCATAACATGCATAACACTAGTTCCTGACACATACTGGCACTTGGCACGTGTTGGTGCTTGGAAAGTCTTAGCATGTGTGGAATACGTTGTGATGCCTTGGTATGATTTGGCATGGTTTAATATTAAATTTATTCGTGATTATCAGTTTTTGGAAAGTAGATGAGAAGCAACAAAGGAATACTTGGCACTTAGAATGCACTAAGACTTTGCACTTGGCACCTATTGTTGCCTAGTGTTGGTGTGCCTAGCATGCCCCTCTTGGAAAAGGTAAATTGATGAATTATTAACCCTATTATGTGTTCATTTCATTGTAGTTTAACTTTTTTCTCCCTTTTGTTGTCTTGACATTCCCTGACATGCATTGACAAACCCTTGCACATCTTGGCATGCCTTATCACTTGGCACATATTAGCATGTTTGACATGTATTCCCACTATCTGGCACATCAAGGGGGTGAAGAGAGATGTAGTCCTAAAGTAGGTCGAGTACGAGGGCGAGTAAGGGTTGCTAAAGGGAGGTCATGATCATCCTCCAAGAGCAAGATCATCATGTGAGTGTTCAGAAGAATGTTGCATACCTTAAGGGTCAGTTTGTGCTAGGAAGTAGGATCGCATATTGTTGGTTCTCTTCTGGCAAATAGAGCTTAAGAGAGGTTTCTCATGAGAATATGGGCATGTGATTTGAATGGTGTCTTTGTGTGAAGGCCGCATCAAATTTTTAAATGTTGAAATTTGCAACAAGAAACAGTGAGATGGGAAACCAGAAAGGACAAAAAAAAATGCACCCACACTGGTGAGGAATTTTGATGCACCAGGAGTGAGGAATGTGGGGCGTCTAATTTATTTTTCCCTTAAATAAATTGGACAATAAATTGTAATTTCATCTCATAACAACATTTGTTAGTTAATTAAGTCATGATGACCGAGTTAGCTCAAGAAATTCAAGTACTTGAGGGTCTAAGATGAGGCATCTAGAGGGATTCTAATATTTTTTGGGTCCAGTTGAAATTGATGCATTAGTGGGGTGCAAGTGTAATTAACTCAATTAAATCGTTAAAATCAGTTTAACTAGTTCTAACTAAGTTATGAGCTAGCGAGAGGCTCAGTGAGTTAAATTAGATTTAATTCACAATGAGTGATCAATCATATAACTGATAATTCGCTATTAATAGTTGTATGCATGTCAGTTTCGAGGAATACCCAGTTGAGACAGAGGTTAAAGGGAACATAACTATCAATTGTATTCAGAGAAAATTTCCCATGTGAAATTATAAAGTCATTGGGATTCCATAATGGATTGTGCAATCAAGGAAGATTGATTTTCCTAATTAATAAGCAGTTAATTCCCTAGCTAGGATTGTATGAGCAAGGCAGGCTCAAGTAAGGATCATAATTGGCTAAGTACTAGACCGAGTTTTCCTAGATCAACGGGAGACATTTGAGAGAGTGTTGGAGAATCTCATGAGATATTAAGCATTAATGTATTGTTTCATGATTCCTTGACTTAATACACAATAGAGATAGAGGGCCTTTGAGCAGTTTCTTTCCCCAAACACATCATGTTGTTGTGTGATTGATGATTTATTTCTCTTACTTATATGTGATTGTGCGATCGTGTTTTGTTTCCGCAAATTGTAGGAAGGATTCAATATCTTGTTTTAGTAGATTACAAGATTAGATTGAATCTCGTTGGTTAGATTTTCTACATGGTATTAGAGCATAATTCTTTTGGGCGGAGAGTTTGCATAGAATATTTGAATATTTTGGTGTAAAATTTTCAAAAACAAATAGGCTATTTGGATTCCTTGCGAAAATCTACCGAAATAGAAAAAAAAAATCGGTCGAATCGGAGCTCGGATGAGGGAGATATCATCGATTTAAAATCAACTCTTTTTTAGAAACCTTTTGTAACGTCGGGACAATTACACTGTGCGCGAGTCAAGAACCTATATGTAATTGAGGTACCAGATGCATGCAAAGCTTTGAGGAGAAAGGTAGAAGTTAGAGACTTTGTGGTTTAAAGGGAGCATAAATACCTCTTAACATGAATCTTCATGAGAAGCGGTCTCAGAAGGTTGTGGAGTAGTTGCCACAATTGGAGAAGCAGAGAGGAGACTAAGTGGAAGCATCCACTCAAGCAGAGACCTCCATGAGGGGGAAATTTCGAGCCAGATGGGAAGAGGGAGCAGCCATACCTAGAGGTGTAAGCTGGTGGGGTGATGTGTAGACATAATCCCAAGATAAGAAATTTGGGAAAGGTCCATTGAGATGGCATGTGATCTCATGGATCGAACCTGGCTACGAGGAGCCACGGTACAATAGTAGTAGGAAGGATCAATTAAATTGATGTAGTCAGATGTCAGCAAGACAGAAATCAGAGTGAGATGTCAAATACTGGATCACAAATTAGAGTTAGCAATAGTTCAAAGGGCATGGATGCAGATATCAGCAGCAGCGTAGAGAATCCAGTACTAGACAGATGCAGTAGCTAGCAGCAGTCAGAAGATTCTGATGACAGATGCATTATACTGAGTAATTTGTTCGGAGGTTTTTCAGTTTTAGGACTTGCAGGTGCAAACAATACTAGAGAAGTGTAGCATGCAGAACATTCCAAAAGTACCGAATGGAGATAGATTGAATTCCTTTCTTGTTGAGAGGGAGTATTGAAATTTGCAACAAGAAATAGTGAAATTGGAAACTAGAAAGGACAAAAAAAAATGCACCCACATTAGTGAGGAATTTTGATGTACCAAGAGTGAGGAATGTGAGGCATCTAATTTATTTTTCCCTTAAATAAATTGGACAATAAATTGTAATTTCGTCTCATAACAACTTGTGTCAGTTAACTAAGTCATGATGATTGAGTTAGCATAGAAGAAGATGGGTTGTGACCCTTAGAGCGAGGTTTATTTATGCAATAAAGACCACAAATCTGGAAGATGGTTTACAGATTCAGTATCTGTGGAGACAACAGATCCAAAGGAGGGTGGAACCTAAGCAGAAGATTGAGCATGCAGAAGAAATGTGCCATATGAAGAATGGATTGACATGCAGAGGAGTTGATTTTGGTGGACTTTCCATAGAGTTTTAGACAAAGATCTGAAGAAACCTATAAAAAATTAGTGAATGGATTGTTAGTGGTTGATTTGTGACCCTAGTTCAGTCATCTATAGATTTTTAGAAGTATGATACGAGGAGTATTTCATATTTGTTCATATATTGGACAACAAAGATCAAATTGTTAGTACACAAGAACATTGATCTTGAGAGGACTCAAACCATTGTTAGGTGGCAGATTTGAAGAGCCCTAGATGAAGACAATATTGTGGGCCCTAGATCAGTAAAAGGAATTGACTGTGGTTGGGCAGATTGTTGGTAGGCCAAGTACAGTTGGAGGGTTGTTAGGTTACTATCAAAGAAGAGCCCTGACTCTTGTTCTGGTGAAGGACAAAAAAATTGGTAGAAGGGCAGGTGTATAGGGCCTAAGGATTTACAAACTTTGAAGGACTAAAGTAATAGTGAAGTGGGCCAACCAACTAGCCCCAGTTCACTATATTGTAGAGGATTGATTCAGTGAGAAGAAGGGCAGCCTCCATAGCCCTGGACATCTCATCTTGGAGCTGTGGTATGGCAAAAGTGGGCATACCAAATAGTTGTTCACAAATGGAATTGTGAACAACATGTTACCACTCAAACTAGCAGTGGATCTAAAAGGGGTTCCTAAGAGGGAAACTACTAGGATAAGGGAAACGATGGAGGCTTAGCCCATTGTCACCATAGCTAAGGCTCCTTGCTCTTCACAGACTTTCACCGATGGGTGGAGTCCCAATAGTTTAGGAAGTCACTTGTAGACTATAGGTCAATGAATAGGTGGGAAGTGACCCTCGAAACCCTTTCCCTAAGATAAAATAAAGAGTGGGACATGCTTTCCTTTTAAGCAAGGGAATTATCTTCTAGGGAGAGAGGAGGGGGATTGAAGGGTTGAGGGAGAAGAATAAGACTTATGAAGGAGTTTGGGATCCCTCATATGGTGGAATGGAGGCCTTATCCTTTGGGAGGTTGCTCAAATGTAGGAAATAAGAAGCCAAAGGAAGATTTTCGATATTATTCAGTCGAACAACCCATGCTAACTACGCTCACAAAGTGGTTGGAAATGGAAAATTTGCTTCTATTTTATAAAAAAATCAAAAAACAGCTCAGCGCGGGTAGTCCATTAGCACAAATCGCCAATGGGCGTGAGGCCGAGTGTTAATTTCTCTATGGGCGCGAGGCCATAACTACCTGCTAGCGCCAACCCAAAATCATATGTTTTTGAGAGCTTGTTCCAGGAATAGTCAAAAGAGGAAATGCTCTTCTCATGGAAAGGGATGTAATGACACTTTTTGCAAGGCATGACACTACATAGAAGTCACAGAAATGGCCCTCCAATGTTCGGGATGGGGATTGCGGGGACGGTGACAAAATTTTGTTTAACACTTAGTTTTAAGTTTGATTGGGTGGGTATATTACTCTTATGTGATAATAGTTTCAGTTGGTAGTAATATTTATAATGATATCAAATGTTTGGCATTTTATAGTAGCACCAAGCCAAAGAATGTTGGTTTGTTATTCCATCATACATAAACACAATAATATTCTCATATTTCAGTCTAAATCTTTTAATGATTTAATATGCATGCCAAACACCAACCTATAAATGAGTAGTATGCCTCCACAGAGAGGACGGGTTTGCAGGGGGGGTGCTGGGCCACACATGGATGTACACCAGCAACATGGGGAGCCTAGCTCAGACTCTGAGTCGATTGAGAGTCGCCACTCCGCTACAGATATGACCCTGTCTCCAGCCCGCTCATTGAGCCATGTAGAAGTCTGGTCACCTTGGAGTCCATCGCGACCTAGCTGGATCGCATACATCTCAACATTGATACACTGAGGGAACAGAGGTACGAGGACTTGAACGAATTGGTTTCCTATATCAACGACCTCGAGCATGTGCATAATGAGACCTTTGACTCTGTGGAAGGACTCTGGTGCCAACAACAATGCACAAATGACCATCTTCGCACCTTGGAGAGTTGAGTGAAACACATTGATTACCATATGCATGAACATGATGCTCTCTTTGCTGCACTTCGAGCGTTTCCTCCCAATCTCCATCCTTAATGTGTAATTCAAAGATTTGTAATTTTTCTCTTTTTGTGTTGACAATAACCAAAAACACCGACTGTATTGGCTCCTCTTCAGGCTTCTTACTTTTCAAAGCAAGACTTGTGCCAGCTCTTAAACCAATCTATATTACTATATTTTGTTGGTGGTAATGTATTTTGTTGACACTTATGCTATGATAATATAATTACGCCGGAGGCATTTTTTTTGTTGGCTTGGGGTGAGCAAATACTGTTCACTCCAGCCAATGAGAATCCTTTCTCATTGCCCTTCCAGCCAATAAATTTAGACATGTGGCACCTCCTCCAACCAATGAAAATCTTCCATTTGGCCCTGTTAGTTTGAAAAATAAGTTTCAAGATCTTAAATGTTTGAAAATAGGGACATGAGAGACGCCGAGAGGGTATGGAGACAAGGGTTTTCAGGTCTATGTTGAGGGATTCGAACAGGGCAACAGTGGAGGTGGCGGTGGAGGCCGAGGCTCCGGTAGTCAAGTTCAAAACCCGCATCTGCGAAGTCTGCGGTGACAAGTTCAAAACCCACATCAAATTCCAAAATCATTGTGGTGAAAAATTCAAAACCCACACCAAATTCCAGAAACACTTCAGGGAGAGAGAGCAGATCAAGCTGTTGAGGCATCTTGATTCCTTGAAAGGGAAGAAGAAGAATGCTTTTAGGGCTAAAATAGTACCCAAATAGGAGAAATATAGGGAAGCAGCTAGATAGGTTTTGGTGCCCAAGGTGGGCTATGGGCTTGTAGGAGAGATTAAGAGAGCAGGGTTTTGGGTCATCACAGTGTCCGATAAACCTTCAGTTTTGTCCCCCAAGGGTTCGAATAGAGAGGTTATCAGATAGATCAACTTGTATAAGACTGTTTCCGTTCATTGCAAGTTTTTTAGGTACGGGGCCTTCAAACATATTACTAGTAAGGTAGAGGTATGCCAAACTCTGTAGCCTACATAAACTTGCTGGAAGTTTTCCATGCAGTTGATAATTGTGATGGAGATACAGATTTGAGAGGCGACGACAATTAGTTATGGAAGCGGGTATTGCCTGTGATAATTTATTTTCTGCTAACCATAAGCTGGAGAGCACAATGAGATTTCCAACATTTGATGGAATTTCTCCAGTGAAGATGTTTTGGTTCAAGTAAATTTCTTCTAATAGAGGAAGCCAAAAAATGGAGGGAGGAATGGTTCAATGGTTCCGGTGAGAAATTTGGAATAGAGGGACAAGTATGAGAGCTTTGTGAGTCGACCCACTTAACACTGCTGAGATGATAGAGAACATAATTGCTCGCACGACACTGTTTTAAGGGAAAACTCCTCAGCAACTTTAACAGTTTGCCCTTCCTATGAAGGTTTTCCTTTTCCCATCGTTTCTTATTCTTGAATATTTCTTTGTTATCTCAGGAAAAATTTCAGAGAGTGGAATTGATTCAGGGTTTCCCAGTGTTGCCAAGCGAACTACCGTCGGGGGTTTGACTTCACGTATGTCAACGCTACCAGTATTAAGGTATTTCTCTTTTGTTTTTTAGGAAGTATCAGAATTTCTATATACCCAGGCTCACAGTTGGATAGATGTAGAGACTCTTTTAATAGAATAAGAGGACGATCTAAGGAGTACCCAAAGTCTCTCGGACCCCTAAGAAAAACCATAATAGACCATAAAATAAAAACTGAAAGGAGCACAGCCATGAGAAAAATAGTCTTGATTTTTTTTTTTTTGGTTGGTTTCTTTCTGAAACCACCCGGTATGAAGTGAGTCTGGATCTTTTTTAGGCTTAAATACTTTATGGTATTTCTAATTTTGCTATAAAATCTTTCAAAGTGTGGGTTTTCATTGCTTATGGTTGGGTGATTTTCTTAACAGGTTTCTCCACCTTGTCCTGAGGATGAATCACATTAGCTGGTTTGCAACGTCAACCAAATCATAATGATGTGATTAAACCGAAAGACATTTTATCTAAGATAAACAATGTTGGCCCAAAACAAAAAATGAAAATAACCATATAGACAAAACTACAATACAATTCAACACAAAGAATTGAAATCATGTTCCAAAATCTTTTAATATTTCTTTTAATTAAATAGTTGTAAAATGAATCTTTAAAAGGAAAAATACATCCTATGAATATATTAATATCTTCAAAGACAAAGTGATAATATTTGAAAATATTATTTTGATGTAGTTTTATTATAAATTTTGTTATCATGTCATGTAAAATACATCATTAAGTCTATTATTAATATTAAAAGATTAAGATTAATATTAATATTAATATATTACAATATAAATATTATTATATTTAATAATTTGAGGAAAAGTTTGATCTCTCAACAAATGATAGATCGAGAGTTAGATGAATCCAAGGTGATATAAATAAAAATAAAATCCAACAAAACTTTAAAACCTTTTATGTTTTTGAAAGCTTACAAATTAATTACAACCACTAAATTCAAGATAATAATAATTATTATTATTAATATTTTTTATTTTTATTTTTTATTCAATCATCATTACCACATATAACATCCAAAAACAACACAAACTCCTCTCTTTCTTTTTGAAGTATGTATTTTTTTGTAAGTTAAGCTAAATTATATTATATGAAAAGAACACTTTACATAGGTGTCGGGCTGAGATGGTAAGCAGTGATTAACCAATCCCAGCCTGAGAGGCTATCAAAATAGCGCAGGTTTGGGGCTACCTCCTAGGAGGAAACCAACACCTTAAAAGCATCAAATAGTCAATATTTACAAAGTGTGTCGTGACACATATAAAAACAAAAGATCTATAGTACATGTTGAAATAACATAAAACAAAAAAGAGTCGAGCAACTGCGCATTCATGGTGTTTCTTCATCATCCTCTGTAGAAGGGTCCTCCTCCTTGATGCGGCATCCATATTTCTGTGCAATAGCCTACTCCTCAACGAAAGGCACACGCAGGGGCTTTGTTGTGGGTGTGCAAAATATGGGAGCGACTAGGTACTCAGCGTGAGGAACTCGCGTCCAAACTTCGTCCAAGTCCATGATCTACACATCTGTGTCCTCCCCCGAGGCCTCTTGAACCGAGAGAGGCTTGAATTTTTGAGGAGTGGGCTGCTTAGAGTATGAAATGGTGGACTTCCTGGGGCCCCAGATTCTTTTGCCCCTCTGATTCTCCTGAGCTAAGGCAATCTCCTCTTGGGTGCGCTTAGACCGTGATGGTGCTTCCCTATCATGGTTGCTAGAAGAGGAGCCTTCAATGGATTCCAAACGGTGGTCTAGGCTGCGTTGATGGCGACTCGAGAACGCACCTCTTTGGCTACCCCTAATGGTCTTTTGGCACAGATTCAGAGCCATGGGGGGGCTAACAGACAAAGAGGGAGAGGTCGAGCTAAAAGCGGTGATGTGTTCAATAGGGGAGTGCGCAACAGAGAAGCACATCAGGGGGTGCACAAAAAAGAGTTATGAAGTAGGGGGCGCGCAACGAGGGAGCTTGCATCAGAAAGCGCGCAGTGGGATGAATTCGAAGAAGTGGGGAACTCCGGAGGGAGGCGCGCAACCAGGGAGACACCGTAGGGAGCGCGCAGCCTGAAGGGAAACAACGGGAGAGGCTCCTGGCATGCTAGCTCTAGTAGGGTGGTGCATAAGAGGGAGAGCGCGCAACTCATGGGCACGCGGGGAAACTGAGGCAACAACAAAATGGCAAGGGAGGGGACGAAGAAGGCTTTGGAGGCCAACTAGAGCAGCATGGGGATGACAGAATTAGGAGAGACCGTGCCTTTTGAAGACCTGTGGCACAAGCATAGATGTAGTGTGATTTTGTGGCACGCTCGCATATGCGAGTTGGGCATAGTTCACTTGGGGTTGCATGTGATTCAATGTATGGTAGAAGATCAGGTGCATCAGAGTGATGATGTGAATTATTGCTAAGAGGAGGTTCCGCATCATGTTAAAGCTAGCGGTGCCGGACTTTATCAACCTGTGCATGGGATGAACTGGCTCCGCATGTTCACGTCATGTCACCCGCATCGAAAGAGCTTTTTGAAGTATGTTAATAAATTTAAAATCACATTTTAATGAAGATAAATAAATAAATGGTTGTTTTAAAAATAATTTTAAAACACTACAAAATAAGATGTATCTCATTATTATTTCATATACACAAAATCACAAAATTCAAAATATATTTTACAGTAAAGGAGAATATCAAGCAAAGAAGCAACGCATTTATTTTGGGAATTTTTATTTTTATTTTTTTATTTTTAAAATTTAATGAATAAAATTATTGTTTGTTTGTTTGTTAAGTTATGTGAGTTTTGGCATGTTTAATCTGTGGTTTGAGTCTCCATGATATAAGGGTATTTAAGTTATCAAAATCAGGCAAGGATTGCATCCAGTGTGGGCCACACTAGCCTTTAGTATGGTTGGATTTTTGCCCACAGAGTTTTGAACCAATGATACAAGTGACCTTTACACCACAGAGTGCGTTAACAAAACACTCTATCACCATTTGCTAGGGTCAATAAAATTAATTATAAATATATTAAAAAATAAAATTAGAAAATGTCATATAACCTAAATTGAATTCAGGCTTCGGTGATCCATAGGAATTTTCAGAAAAATTTTCGTTAAAATCACATGAGAATGAACTTTGTTGACGCGTTTCGAACTAGCAAGTGTGGTTCATCTCTAGGACGAGATCAAGATGAGCCACACTCGCTGGTTCGAAACGCCTCGACAAAGTTCATTCTCATGTGATTTTAACTGAAAGTTTATTGAAAAAATCATATAACCTACTAATTTTGGTGAAGAGGAACTATATTAGCTACTTCAAAACTCATTAAGAATCTATAAGATTTATGTGATGGATTCAGAAGACAAATCTCTACATAATTCTACTCACGTAAGCCTCCATTCAAATATCATATAACCCATTAAACTATTTGTATAGTGATTTTAAAATTGGATATCATCCTTTCTTATTCAAAGAAATTTATTATAAATATTACTTAAAGAACAAAATTAAAACCCCTGATGGGGGTGATCATTTAAGGGGCCAGTTGGCAGTGCATTGGATTGTGGAGCCAAAGGGGCCTCCATGCACCACACAAATGCAATAAATGGGCTTTGGAACCCACACCTTGCTCCCTGCGAGTTGAGTTTAATATCGCACAGGGACCAACAAGAAATCATTCGCAAATCATTCGCAGATGTTGGGTGATGAGGAGAGAGAGCTGGGAGAGAACAAGGTGTGGTTTGTTTGTGTCCTGGCTCAAGCTGTGGCTAGGGGCAGTAGAACAAGACGAGGCTATTGAATGTTGAATGCAGAAGGGAGGGGAATTGGCACCTGCATCCAACATGCCCTTGTGATCGAGGGACGTTTTCTTTGTCTAGTGTAACAATTTATTTGGTCTCTGGCTTGGACTATGTGGGTCGGGTGCAGACACATATTTTTCCTCAACCTGACTCCTTCTTTGGTTAGTGCACACTTCACTAGATCGCCAGTCGGATGGAGGGAGCAGCTTCAAGTGCCTTACCTGGGGATGTATGAGCTCTACGGGCCTTGGGGCCTATGGCGTGTCTTCCTACGTCTTCACTACTCGTCGTTGTGGTGATGGTGCTTAAAACTTCGGGCTCCTTCTCAGTTGGGTAATGATGTTCAACAACTCTGGAATTGTAAATGGTCTGTTATTTCAATATTGTTAATTCAATGTCTTGTGGGGTGTTTCTTAGGTCAAGCAGTACACAACTCGTGGCGGTGCTGCGAGTGGCGGTGGAGTTGGTAGTATGCCTCGATAGAGAGGGCGTGCCCACAGGGGGGTGCTGGGCCACACATGGATGAATGCCAACAGCATGGGGAGCCTAGCTCAGACTCTGAGTCAACTGAGAGTCGCCACTCCGCTATGGATATGGCCTTGTCTCCAACCCCCTCACTGGGCCACGTAGAAGCTTCGGTCACCTTGGAGTCCATCGCGACCCAGCTGGACCACATACATATCAACATTGATATGCTTAGGGAACATAAGTACGAGGACATGAACAAATTGGTTGCCTATATCAATGACCTCTAGCATGTGAAGAATGAGACCTTGGACTCTGTGGAAGGACTCTAGTACCAACAACAACGCACAGATGACCATCTCCACACCTTGGAGAGTCGAGTGGAACACATTGATTACCATATGCATGAATGCATTTCTCTCTTTGCTACACTTCGAGCGTTTCCTCCCAATCTCCCTCCTTAATGTGTAATTTTGAGATTTGTAATTTTTCTCTTTTTGTACCGCCAATAACCAAAAACACCAACTGTCTTGGCTCCTATTTAGGCTTCTTCCTGTTCAAAACAAGACTTGTGCCAACTCTTAAACCTGTATTACTATATTTACACTATAAAACATTCTTATTTGAAAACAACCTACCTGAAGTGCCACCTGTACCATTATGTACCGTTGATTTTCATGTTAGACAGTTCAAATGATTTCTACCTTTGATTGATCACTATTATTATTCAGTTATGAAATAAAGAAAATGGTTTTACAAATAACTTAATTACAAATTCCGCTTCAAACTTGTTACAAAATCGGTTGCAAACTTCGAGGTTTTGTTTGGGCAGTAGCTTTCTTGGGCGGGCATTTGCTATCCTTGGGAAGGGAGCCGTCCCCGATGGACAGACTTAGAGACTTGTTCAGCCTCTGTGCGGTGTTTCTATTTCTGTGGATGTTCCTTCAAACACAGTGAGTCACTATGCTGCATTTGCCTGAGTGAAATAATATCAGGCTTCTTCCCAAATGCACACATGCTTTTCATCTGCCCTGCATTGATATGTAGCTCAGTACCCATTCAAACTACCCTCTATCCCGCGCCAATATTGTAGCCTTGGTTCCTACCCCTGTGGAAGGAATAGAGATTCCGTCTGAAGAAGTTTATGAATCCACTGTCGATTCTCCATTGCAAAACCCATATGAAAACGAATCTGGAGACAGCTCTTTACACGACAAATCAGGGCAAGGGATGGCCATTGAAGCTCCGAATGGAATGGCCACATCGTATATCCGAGCATAGAGTGACTTGGTCAGCAAGCATGGGAGAAATGGCAGCACATCTCAATGCAAAGAGCTTTTTATGTCTGCAGAAATGCCATAGCTCCCCATGAGGAGATCTTTTTCAGCGGATTCAAGTTTCTCAATATCTGTCATTGATCTTTATAGGAGCTTGGAAGAGGAAGATTGAAGCCTTTCCCTAATGAAAATGAAGATGGGGTTGGGGTTTCATGCAGTGGCCATCTTGGGAATGGGGATCTGAGGCCCGTTATAGTGTGGATGAAGCAGGAGCTGGAGCCTAATCAAGTGTGCAACCTTTCAAACCTACTGAAGAAAATCATTTGAAGGTCTTCAGCAAGCAATTGGATGGTGATGAGAATAAATTTTCCATGAAAATATCTTTGTCTGGGGGCAGGTTCTTCTTCCTCAGAAATGGCAGAGGTAGGAACACTTCCATCCTTCCGACATGAAGAAAGCTTGTTACCATTCTACAAGTTGGGGTTTGCAGATCCATATTGCTCTTTTAGAGGTACGATTCAGTATACTTGAATGGTTTTTTAATTCACTCTGTCTTTTTAGGTTGCTCTGAACTTTAGGGTACTGGGAGGCTAGATATCTCTCCATTACTCAAAAGCTCTAGAAAATGAGTAAATCTGATTATTAGCGAAGGATAAATGTGATCATGTTATCTTTCTCTCAAAACACATTGCAGCTCTTTACTCAAAGAGCTGTGTCATGCTTTTACTTTTTTGGAGATTTTGGGTCTCTCTTAGTTACAGAAATTTGAATGACTTTTTCTCATGCCTGACCTTATCCCTTAGAAAAATTTGTATCAAGACCTTCTGTACCACTCCCTATTGCACACTTCGAAAATTTTCCGTCAGTTTTTGTATCAGAAAATTTTCATCAGATTGCTGGGAATTCTGTGAAAACTGCTGAGAATACCTAACCTCAGCTTTAATTCGCTACTGGGTTCTTTCCCAAAAGCACTGTCTAATCTACAAACTCACATGGATAATTTAGAGAGCCTAAGAAACTGCTCCAGGGTTGTAAATTCAATGGTCTCACTGAGCTCGGATTTCCCCTGAGATTGCTACTGGTATTTATATGTTAGAGTATACTCTAATATTTTGATCTTTTGATGTCTGATTTCCGAAGATCAGTTCATTTGGTTGTTTGGATGGTGTTGTTCCCATGAAAATGCATCCATTGCAAATCCCATAAGTCTCTGCACATTGAATGGTATTGTTCACAGAATTTATTAGTTGATAAATTTAAGATGTGTGTAATGAATTGAAGAGTGGAACTGCCAATATTATTATAACTCAAACTTGATAAACAACAAATTGTGTCCAGTAAGATCACCTGTTAATCAATATAATTTGTCAGGAAATCCTAACAAGTTCCCAGAATGAGACCATAGGTTCTAGCTAGATCAGTTAATGGACACAGGGCTTCTCAGTCTTTTCTTTTGCTGTCTGTATTCATCTCATCCACAATTATAGCCACAACCACTTTAACTGTTGTAACAATTCAGTGCTCATGGAAGCCACAGTTTGATCACTAAAAGGATTGCTGGCAAGTACTCTTCATCTTGAATTTGCTCTGAATGAAAGCCCGTAGAGGAAGCTGACCAAATCACATAATCGATGGACACTGGGGTGGGTGATAAAAGCATGGAAGTGGAGGCTTTTTGTCCTTCAGAAAGGCCATCAAATCTGATTCAACTGTATCTCTGTCCAATTGGACCACTGAAAACTCAAAAAACATATGCTCATGGTATGATATTTGGTGCAGAAAACAAGGCTAAAATAGTGGTTTCGATCATGTCCCCAAAATGAGGGATGGAAGGTAACTTTTTGCAGCAGGCAACCACTCCCTATTGCACACTTCGAAAATTTTCCATCACTTTTTGTATCAGAAAATTTTCGTCAGATTGCTGGGAATTCTATGAAAACTGCTGAGAATACCTAACCTTAGCTTTAATATGTGAAGAACCATGAACCTTTTTATGTCAGAAATGATACCAGACAATATCTTCTTCAAATAAATTATTGTTGGAAGGTCTGAAAATAAATTATAATATACTATGCATTTATCGTAACCATACTCCACAAGGCATTTCTTTTTTATACAAGATAAAATGAAAGAACAAACCTGCAGATTTCAATCCACGCTAAGTTTCTATGCCATCATGATAAACCCAGGTTTCACAGGAGTTTATCAATGTACATGAATCACACAGCGAGTTATTGTTTCTACCATGCTTCCAAAACAATATGTGCCTTTCATCTTTCTGCAGAGTACTGCTAATGAGAGTTATGTGAATGTTATAGGCACGACTAAGAACAGGAACTCATAGCCTAGAGGGGCCTTGGATTTAATGGAAATAGGGCTTCTAAGTCTCTGCTTTTGCTGTCTGTATTCATCTCATCCACAATTATGGCCGCGACCACTTTAACTGCTGTAACGATTCAGTGCTCATGGAAGCCACAATCTGATCACTAAAAGGATTGCTGGCAAGTTCTCTTCATCTTGAATTTTCTCTGAACAAAAGCCCATAGAGGAATCTGACCAAATCACATAATTGATGGACACTGGGGTAGGTGATAAAAGCACAGAAGTGGAGGCTTTTTGTCCTTCAGAAAGGCCATCAAATCTGATCCAACTGGACCGCTGAAAACTCAGAAAACATATGCTCATGGTATGGTATTTGGTGCAGAAAACAAGGTTAAAATAGTGGTTTCGATCATGTCCCCAAAATGAGGGATGGAAGGTAACTTTTTGTAGCAGGAAACCACTCCCCATTGCACACTACGAAAATTTTCCATCACTTTTTGTATCAGAAAATTTTCATCAGATTGCTGGGAATTCTGTGAAAACCGCTGAGAATACCTAACCTCAGCTTTAATTCACTACCGGGTTCTTTCCCAAAAGCACTGTCTAATCTACAAACTCACATTAATAATTTAAAGAGCCTGAGAAACTGCTCCAGGGTTGTAAATTCAGTAGTCTCACTGAACTCGGATTTCCCCTGAGATTGCTACTGGTATTTATATGTTAGAGTATACTCTAATCTTTTGATATTTTGATGTTTGAATTCCGAAGATTATCTCATTTGGTTGTTTGGATGGTGTTCTTCCAATGAAAATGCATCCATTGCAAATCCCAGAAGTCTCTGCACATTGGATGGTATTGTTCACAGAATTTATTAGTTGATAAATTTAAGATGTGTGTAATGAATTGAAGAGTGGAACTGCCAATATTATTATAACTCAAACTTGATAAACAACAAATTGTGTCCAGTGAGATCACCTGTTAATCAATTTAATTTGTCAGGAAATCCTAACAAGTTCCCAGAATGAGATCATATGTTCCAGCTAATCAGTTAGAGGTTTTCTGTCAATACAATATCAAACTCGAGTTCCATCCAAATCTGTTAGAGGGTTTGCGTCCATACCCTATGAAATTGAGGTTCCAACCAGATAAGTTAGAGGGTTTCTGTCCATACAATATCAATATAAAACTGAGATTCCTTCCTAATCTGTTAGAGGGTTTGTGTCCATACAATATGAAACTGAGGTTCCAGCCAAATCAGTTAGAGGGTTTCAGTCCCATACAATACCAAACTGAGGTTCATGAGGTTCCCTTCTAATCAGTTAGAGGGTTTCTGTCATTTGTATATGGGTTTTAATAGCTTTGAAATTATAAATCTTAACACGTAATATTGCAGTAAACTTGAAGTAAATTTTGAAGGATAATAGAACATTTTATATCAAAATGTGAAGAACCACGAACCCTTTTATGTCAGAAATGATACCAGACAATATCTTCTTCAAATAAATTATTGTTGGAAGGTCTGAAAATAAGCACCACACAAGTATGGGGCTTGATCTGTTCCTTCAGCTGCTTCTATCTTCTGAAGGCTTCCTTTCCTTGTCTGACTCCATCAATTTCACACTTGGATCTCTCATATTTCCCCAATCCAACCTCTGGAAAATGAGACATACAGGTGAAAATGACATGTTTTGGTTCACGAGAGGTAGAATAGTTTTTACAAGCTGTAGAAGCATTTCCTTTAGTGAATTAGATGTAAAACTTTTATGAAATGGAACAATTTTTACAAATTCTATAACCATTTTTCCTTTGGTGTCAATAAAGTGTAAAATATTTATTATTAAATTTGTATGGAATGTAACATTTGAATATGAAATTTGAATTGAGGAGCTTGCAATTAGTCAATTGAATTATACTTGAAGTTTATAATTGAATTGTAAATAGCTTTCTATCAATCACATAAATAGATGAAAATTATTTTACAACATAAAGTAGGAAACAATAAGGAGCCACCACTCTTCAGCGAGTTTCAAAGGCCTATCTACCTTTATCTATAACGGTGCTAGATATACTCCTTAGGTGACAATCTGGCAGTTAAGAAAACAATGGCCTTAGAAACCCAATGACAAGGACTGTTTTCTAGATGCCATGGAGCTACTAGTTTTTGGATCTTAATTGTGCTTGTCATTTCCCATCCTTGTTGACTTATATTAAAACTTAGTGCATTTCAAAATTTAATAGCTTTATCCTCCTAGCCCAACGTTTTAGGATGACCAGGAAGGTTTTCTAATGAATTAGGTTCATCGTACTTTTAGAGGATAACTTAGCTTCATAGAGCCTTATATTATTAGAAATATAATCATCTACTTTCCGCTCGACTTTGCTTCCACTGGTGATGGCCTTGTGGCTAAGAAAATTTGCTTTTTTTATCACCTAATGATATTTTTACAAAATGGAAAGTTAAGATATGCTTTTATCCAACAATATTTAATATGTTATCATTTTTGCGAACTATCCTTTTTCGATTGTTCCATAGTTAATGACTTTATTGAATTTATCCCAGTAAAGTTTGAATATTTTAGTCGAAGATATTGCTATTTGCTTTGTCACTAAATATGCACATTTATTGATTTCTGTCTGCTTCTATTATGATACATTTTCTCCAAACTTGCTATATAAGTAAATAATTTTGAATATTTTAGCCAAAGATATTGTTGTTTGCTTTGTCACTAAATATGCACATTTATAGCTTTCTGTTTGCTTCTATTATGTCACATTTTCTCCAAACTTGCTGTACAAGTAAATAAGTTTATAATGAAGTCTCTAGCCAAAAACTTCTTATCATTCAAATTTCTAGAGGATTATTCAATGGCTACATACGCCAGTAGGGGAAATATCACTTGCTCGGATACGCAGAATATGTTAAGACTCACAAAAACTAAAAAGTGTCCCACAATGAGAAACATTTGTTGTGAAGTCACAGCATTAACTTCCTGCAACAGATACAACTTTTGCATGAATTTTAAACTTATTTCTTCGTAGTTTCTTAGTGAGAGTGTCTGCTGTCGTATTGCTAGTTTTAACATAGAGGGAAATATTTTTAATTGAGTGAATTTTTTAGCCGATATGCATATGCTAGAATAAGCCTTTGCTTGGACAAATACTGCTATCAGGGATGAATCCAAACATGTTTTTGATGATTCCTTCGAGCCCACATATGTTCTTATGCCAGATTTTTTAGGTGAAATGTACATCTTGGAGAAACCTGCCTTTATCACATTCCAAGGGTAGTCTCTTACAAGAATTGGACTTGGTTGGAGAGGATAACACTTCTCTCAATCTTTTTGGCTAGAGGAGTCTAGACCCAAGTGCAACCTATTAGTCAAATGATACTGTTGCCATCAACAGTGAATGATGTCTTCCTTACAAAGAGAGAACATTATCATTGTATTTAATCTGTTTATCTTGGGTGTAACTCTTTTGTTACTGAACATACTTGGTACCATCTGTTTTGAATTTCAATTTAAACAGTGTTTCCATCTAGCTTTCCTGCCATATGGAAGTGTGGTTAAGGGCCACATACCTTTTGGCATCAGTTAGTTATACTTCATTCAACTGCATGATGGTTTTTAAGGGCTTGTATCCATGACTAAGGGTTGTGATATGTAGAATGCATGCCCATAATATTTCAAGGCTTTTTGGCTAGAGGTTTACACATTCAAGTAGAACTTCAAATTGATTGTGATCGGTCACTATTGGTTGATATACTATTTTGTTGATCCTTTTGATTTTTACATTGTAATACATGGCTTCTTGTTGCTTGGTATTTGATCTTTCAGGGCTCATTTACTAAACCTGGACCATCATTCATTTTGATTTGCCTTGATTTCATGTTTTCAACTCCTATGGACTTATTTACCTAATTAAATTTTCATCCTTGATGTCATTTTAGAGCCTCCATTTCTTGGAATCAACTTGGCGTTGTTCATGCTTGATGGTATTTTAGAGCCTCCATTTCTTGGAATCTTCTCATAACATAAGAATTCTTTACTTTTGGATAGCTTTACGTGCTTTACTTGACCTTCAAAGTGGAGAATGGTCAACCACTTTTGGGTTATCTACAACTTGTTCATCCCATAGTGTTATTGTTATTGTCTCCGAGCGCTTTAAGCCACATTTAGTAGACTTGGATTTTCATTTCATGTGTCTCATGTCTTCCAACTTCCATTGACACATTTACCTGTCAAAGTGACATCCCCATTGAAAATCAATTCAAGTTTGATCTGCTTATAAGGCATTATTTCCATTCAAATTCTAAGTTGTAAGTTTGTAACCAATCATGATACGTTTGGCAACTTTGTCATCAAGTGTGTGCCTCATTTACTGGTATATAGCCACATCTATGCGAACATTTGAAGATCCTCAAGAGATCATTTGTTGCCATTCCATACGATGTCTTCAACTTCCATTGATTTATTCACCTGTGAATATCCATTGAAAGTCACACCCCCCTTGACAATCAATTCAAGTTTGATCTGATTATAAGATATTATATCCCTTCAAATTCTAAGTTGTAACCAGTCATGATATGTTGGACAACTTTGTCATCAAGTGCATGCCCTCTTTTACTGGTATGTAGCCACACCTGTGTGAACATTATAAGATGCTTAAGAGATCATTTTTTGTCATTCCATACTAAATGTAGTGTCTTTTGATGTAGGGAATTGGTGGGAAATCTATTTTTGTCATTCCATACTTAACTGAATACTTATGATTCCTATTGTTACTCAAGTTAAAAATTCTTTGGAACTTTGGTGAATGAAATGAATTTCCTTTTTCACAGGTACATTTGTTAAGTAGCAGCCCTGGAGCCTAGGAACCTCTAGAAGAATCTGAAATAGTGGAAACAAATGAAATTGCCAGATTTTCTTTATCCTCTTTTTCAACTGAAATCCTTTTCCAATGTTCCTGTGGTGGTGCCCTTGCTTTCTGCATTGAATGCATCTATACCTTGTTATTTTAGCAACAAAAAGTCTAATTTCAAGTGAATCTCATTTTTGTATCAGATCAGCAAACTTTTTCTTGAACTTTTTGTTCCCACCTGCTGAAAGAAAACTCTGTTTTTTTGTTATCAACTTTGATTATTTCTTTCATGTCTTCTCTTGAAGTAGTATGGAGATTATGCAAGGTTAATATGGGCCCTTTTTCAAGTGAAGTGACCAGACTGTCATAAGATTAGACTAGTAAAGCAATCAAGGTGATGACTGCATGTACATTGGTGCCTCAACTGGTGCCTGCCTCATTGATCATATCTTATGTTTTCATCTTTATTTGGGAAAATTTCCTCAGATATATCTTAGGATGGTAGCTGGATATTCATAAATGTTAAATATCTTGAATTCCAAGTGATTATTGTGCTTGTTACATATTAGGAACCTCCTCTTTATTTGGTGAAATTCCCTCAGACAAATCTCACAGTTACAGCTTTATTTTCACACACATGTGCCCCATTCTTCTGTTGGTGTTTTGGCACTGCTGGTGTGAGTCGTTTGATTATTAATGCTCAAAATGCTA
The DNA here is from genome assembly GCA_034641835.2 of Pinus albicaulis. NCBI lineage: Eukaryota > Viridiplantae > Streptophyta > Pinopsida > Pinales > Pinaceae > Pinus > Pinus albicaulis. Next base: position 89,843 of record JAXQQM020075323.1, on the reverse strand, counting down.
CAAGTAAGATCCCTGTGATTATTAGTTTCCCATTTGTTGATTCTTGCAGTTCCTATGGTATGTTTGACTTCATCTTCTTCCAGAATGTTAAATGATCTTGTTCAATAATGAAATTCCCATTTGCAGCTTCCAGATGAAAACCCATGCTGTGAAAATTTTCAACCAGATCCATTTTAGACAAAGAAGAAAGTCACACTAGCTACAGCCATGGATCTGGTGTACTTGGAGCCTTCTAATTTGCATGGGTGTTTGTTGTGTATTCCTTTGTCTTTTCCAATTAGGTAACCAACCTGCAAATTAAAATAATATTGGAAAAAATTTCGGTGCTCTAAGAGAGATATTGAGCTTGTGTTTGCAACACTAGAGTGCTCAGCAATTGGAATCAGATTTATAGATTAAGGCATGAATGTACCACAAATAAAAGACATACCATCCACTGAAATATTTTAATTTTAGCAGAAAGAATGATGTATTCACAGCGGGCAAATATTGGCGAGTAAAATATATGATAGAGAATTGCAGTGCTTTGGAAATAAAATGCACGAGTCAACCTTACATAATATGGAATTACCCAACACTTCCGGACTGTGACTACAATTTACCTATGCAAGTTTCCTGATTATCATGCTGTCTTCTCTGTTGCATTTTACTCTGTCTGTCTTTTTGTGACAATTTTTGTTGTCTCATTATATATATTTTTATTATTTAATAAAATGTATTAAAGAATTCTCTATAGATAAAGGCTAAAGGGCTATTCATAAAGCAAAGGTCAGTTAACCTTCCTAAAGTAATATTACATAGACAGTAAGACAACCTTGCTTTCTAGGAGATGTAGGTCTACAGGATATGTGAAGATTAACAAAAAATCTAACATTCAATATATTTACCTTGCATGTTTTAGTTGATGTATTTCTTATGTTTGCCTCTTGTTAGAAAGGGGTAATTTGGGGATAATTGCTGCACAAGGCCTTAGGATAACTTGGAATGTGTGTTACTTGTTTGTGAGAAAAATTTTGAAGTTTCTCAATTTAAAATTTTGCTGTTGTCTTGTCAACTCAATGTAACTTAGTGTTACTGCTACCTGATTCAAGAAAAAAGCGAAGTTGGATAAATAAGCTTATGGTGCATTGTATGAAGCTTTAAGACCCAAAGTATTTGTTGAAGCCTGAATTTTATATTACCATGTTTGATTGAAAATCTAGAAATATATGGTAGCATTTTTTTCCTTGAGCTTTACTGTGTTATAAAAAGCCTTTTGATGATTTCTATTTTGAATCATTATGTTTTTGCAGTACAAGAAATGCTATAAAAGCACCTGATTGACATGATAGCATGGTTGAAATTGGAAAATGGTCCTGTTGAACCTCATTCAGAGATTATGTTTACATGGAATTTACTGGTCCAATTTAAGTAGCTTCTCTTGATTCAGAGCTGTGGTAACCCTTTTTTGAATAGTTATGTTGGTGCAGTATAGCTAAATAAGAAAATGCTATAAAATCACCTGATTGGCATGATAGCATTGTTGAAATTTGAAATGGTCTTGTTAAACCTCCATCATAGGTTATGTGGTTATACGAGTTTACTGGTCAATTCAAGTTAGATTCACTTGACCCACTCCTATGATAACCATCGCAAATAGTTAGTGCACAAATTCTGGAAGAAAATCAATTATTTACGCACAGCATAAATTTAAATAACACAGAAGCCATAATGCCACTACACAACATAAGCTTTATTTTCATTCAGCTACAATCTTTGAAATTCAATCTCCATGCACAGACTTGAGGGCCAAGAACCAGTAAGACATGTTTCCTTTCAAATTTATGCCCAACTATACTTTTGGAACTATTGAAACTGTAGAAAAATTTGGAACGTTAAGAAGGCATTAAACAGTTAAATAAGCCACCTTTGATACTATACATGAGCTACCAGTTTTAGTTTTGGTTGGCAGTTTAACTTCTATATAATCCTAGACAAAACAACTTTGAGGCTATTTATGAGCTTCATTTTTGGTTGGCAGTTTGACTTCCATATTTTCCTTCTCCAGCAAATGTGAATCAGTGTTTCAGATCTTGAATCCATGTTGACCTATTTCAGTTCCCAAATAAAAATGTATTACATATCCTGGCAGCCCAAATTAACTGTGGCATTGGTTATGAAGGCACCATGCAGTGATTGTGAATCCAACTTCCACTTCAATGACTTATTAGGAATACTAAGTGTTGGAGATGATATTCCTTTGAGAGGTCCCAACATGAATCCTGGACTGTTTATCTCTCTCTAAAGTAATGGTTATCAGAGTCTAGTAACTATCAGTCATACAAAGTGTTGGAGTTGATATTCCCTTGAGAGGTCCCAACATGAATCCTAGACCATTTATCTTCCTCCAAGGTAATGGTTATCAGAGTCAATATTTCCTCTGCAAGTGCCACACACTACCTCCCAACTATGAGGACACATGTGGATCTTCAACCCAACAGGAAAGGTTACAAATCACAATCGCTGAAAGAATGTAACCCATTCAAAACTTGATGCAACCACTAGTAGTGTTGAACAAAACCAAAATTCTATACAGCATATGATCTCTATAACTAAATTCTGATCACAATGTAAAAATTCTGAGCTCAGTTAATATCATTGGAGAATCTATCAAAATTTGTTTTTGGCCGTGAGGATTATCCATGAACCAGTGAGGCTCCTGTAACGTTTTGGATACTATGACAACCCTGTTTACATTGATGCTTCAGTCAGAGGGAAACACCTCATGCATGACAGATCATGACAGATCATTCTCAAGACGCATACTGATACTGTAGCTAGCAGAAATGGTTGGTCCTTGAAGGCATGGAGTGCATTGGATAATCTCTGTATAGTATATATGATTAGCTTTTTGTTCTAGCACTAATTACTGCTGCAGACCTGGAATGCCATCCTTCGGATTGGTGGAAAAATCTTGTTGTATGATTTAGGTTCTAGGGATTCTGGAATTTTCAATGCTTATGTTTGTTTAACTTAAATGTTCATCATCTCTGTTAAATATATGCTGTATTTTATTTTAAACAATGTTTGGTCATAATGGTGTTTTAAGTTTGGTGGACTGTCAGTTCTGGTGCTAATATTTAAAGTGATTAGTAGCTATGGAAGTAATTTCTGTATTAAAAGGTCAGTGTACATGGTCCCCAATCTTATCAGTCAATATGTTTAATCTCTTAATTGACAGGAATTACCTTCGGGTATGTTTTAGTGACAGATTTGGTGAGTCAGCAAATGGTACTCCAAAACCTACCTCTTCTGGAATAGGAGAAGCAAAAAATATTGGAAGAAGAAAAGAGGAAAGCAAGGGCTGAGAGGTTTGTTCTTCCAAAATTCAGGAATTTATTTCCTGTCTTCAGATTCTTGAGATTATGATGATGCTATTTTCCTTATCTTGTGTGTCTAATTTACCGTCAGCTTGATTTGCTTAATATTTTTTTCCAAAATTATGATATGCATTTGTTTTACTCCAGAATAATTGGAATCTGATAATGCCCAAATTATTAAACAGGAGTAAAGATAGTTATTTACTCCAAAGAAATATACTTTATACTAGTATTGAGCTTTTCAACTAGAAATCGGGTTACAAAATTGAAAAAATGGTTCCTTTTATTCATGTTTCTGGAACAGAGAACATACCTAGCTAGTGGATTTGGGCATATTGGTGCTTACTGATGTCCTATGGCCAAAACACCAGAGTGGTGAATGGATTTCTAGCTCCTAGATGGGAGAAAGTATGTGTTATCATGTACTGATAGAGTGTCCTATAATCATAATCCCAGGAAATAAATATTGAATATTTCCTTTCCTCTAAATATTTCATCTTTATGCATCCTGTCAGTAACAGCTCCATTGAAACACTTGGACGTGCTATCCTAGAATCTCATGGATTATTTGCTGAAGTTAAATTTTATTGGACTCGAATTGGAGCATTGATTGGGTTCTGTGCGCTTTTCAACATTCTATACACTGTTGCTTTAGCATGCCTCAACCATAAGTATGACATTCCACTATAAGGTTTGGTTTCCGCTACTATTTCTCTCACCTAAAATTATCTTAAGAGTGAGATATAATAAATTCTCCTCCAATTACAGCTTTAGTGAAATCACAGGCTGTTATATCTGAAGAGGTTGTTGGAGAGAAGCAAGCAAACGGAGCTGGAGAAAGAAACCAATAAAAAAAACATCATTCTGTTCAACTGACATCACAATGAAGGTATAGTGGTAAGTCGAGCTCTCCAGAAATACTTTAGTAGTTCCCAATATTCAATCTACTACTCACAGATTAAAGTACAATGTAAATGGATATGGTGCTAATTGTAACTGATTAAAATATTTGATAGAGAATTAAATGAGAATATCTATTTCCCCAGCTGTCCCTTCACGCCCCCTCCCGTCCCCTTCACGTCCCCTCTCGTCCCCTCACGCCCCCTCGACCCTTCCAGATGGGGAAACGACGAACGTCCCCCTTGACGTCCCCTCCAAATTTTCGAAAATTGGGAGCGTCAGGAAACGTCCCCTAGAAGTCCCCAAGACCCCGAATCGCGGGGGGGCGAGGATTCTAGACCCCTTAGGGGGGGGGGGGGACGAGTCCCCGTGTAACACTGATTTTTAGTCTCTGAGTTTTTCACTGCATCACATTCACTCAAATTAGCAATGACAGATTACAAAACTAAAGACATTGTAGAGCTAAAATTCATGTTCCAACAGAGTTCTACTATGCTTGGGTGTTAGATATTTAGTGATCAAATAATTAAGACTTGTAATAGCTCACCTTGTGGAAAGGTAAAGGTTCTATTGAAGTAGAAACTTTTTTAGTCTTTGATTTTTTCAGTGCATCACTTTCACTCAAATTAGCAATGACAGATTTGTCAAAAATTTTAGAATCTGTCAATAATGAAACATTCAGATCCTGGACATTTTCAAGAGTAAAAATATCAGTGCCAAGTGATTTCCTAATTTGTGATCCACTATTATGATAGTGAGTGGCTTGTTCACATGCCTTTTCAGCTTGTAAGTTGGCAAGAAGAAAAACATGCTGTGTCTGTGTTGCCACTTCCTCATAACCTAGGTAATTAGAAGTACATGTTATTACACAGAATGCACTTCCAACAGACAAATGTTTTTCAAGTGATGTTTTTCATTTGTGTGGAGAAGAATGGCCACCTTCTTTTAATTCACGTGCTTGTATTGCAGATAACGCTTTTTTTGGTGCACAATTAGCTTTACTTGGCTCAGTAATGTCTTTATTGTATAATATAGTACTCACCGAAGTTGTCTTGAGGGAAACAATGTAGCCTTGAAATATCCTCTGGTTCTTGAACTTCAGAGGCCATAAATCGAGTTGTTACACTGCCCATGTAAATTATCTCAGCTTTCTCCATATAAGAAGCTAGTTTATGGTTACATGTATGTGCCATATTTTCACTAGTCCATGGTAACATAGAAGACTCCTCTTCTCTCTCACTCAAGGTTGTTGATGACAACTTTGTAACACTTACCTGGGCATACTTAGGAGTTTTTTTTTTTCCAAACACACTCATTATCGTTCACCATTTCCACATCTCTGACTGCAAACTCCTCTTCCATGACATTTTTATAAACAGATCTTGAATCTTTCAAAAACTAATTATTTTCATTGTGCATGTTAACTAGAATTTTGGTCAGAGATTTTCATTTGGTAAGCACATGAGCAGTCTAAATTGAGAGTTTAGAAGCATTTGCACAAATTCTGGAGTTGTTGCTTCTGACCATACATTTAAAGGTCTCAAATTGCTTGATTTATATGTATTTGCACCTATTTAAAGGTCTCAAATTTCTTGATTTAAGGTCTCCTCCTCATATGATGTACTATTTTGAATATTCTATTCTTTGCATATCAAACATTATAAAGCCTCTTGCACACTGTTCTCATCTCTTTTATTTGAACATAATTCCGATAATCATTGCATTCATGAAGAAAGGATATATTCATGTGAAACCCTATCGAGCTGCTTCTCTTGGCTAATGACATCACCTACATCCCATAGAGAATCTGACAATTGAATGTCGACTTGACCAAAGGCATTGCTTACTTCCTGCTAAGATTGAACAAGAGAATCAAAATCTCTCCTTCCAGGGGTCATTACTCTATGCTTTGAACTTGAAGTTTGCCTCTTTTCGCTTATCTTCTATCCCGAGACTCCAAAAACTTGCTGTAGCCCATCCTTTCTGTCTCCTCTGCCCACTGAAATTTCAAAAGCACTTCATCCTCGCCCTTAAATGCTCCTTCAGTTTGAAATCCAAAATCATCATTTCCACTATTCTTGTTTTCCGTATTTACTTCTGTTGAATTTGTATTTTGTGCTAGGTTATGAGTATATTGTTTTAAATTATTCACTTCAGAACAGAGACCAATCATAAGAATATTTTTATTTTGTGCAGGCTTGCAATCCATGACTGAGGACGAATTGACAAAAAACAATAAACCACATTGCTCAGAGGCATTCAACAAAGTTGGCAGATCTTTGGTGTTTTTTCTAAATTCACCCGACTGTTCAGACGCTGGCTGATTCTTCTTACCTGTATTTTCAAACCCATGTCCCAAAATATATAGCCATCTAGAAGGTAATGACTCTTTGAGCCCTTTGAAAATACACCACATAGTAATCTCTGCCCAATTGTTTGAGCTGCTTATCAACTCACCAATGTCTGGTCCAAACAAGTTTCCTTCAAGGATCAAATTAATTTCCTCTTTTCAAATAGAGTTTAGAAGCATTTGCATAGATTCTGGAGTTGTTTCTTCTGACCATACATTTAAAGGTCTCAAATTGCTTGATTTATATGTATTTGCACGCATTTGAACTGAAAGCTATATTGTGCAAAGTTGTTTCAAGCTCAAAAGTATTATCCTACCTATAGAAGCCTGAACCCCAATAATTCTTGCAGTGGCCACTTTCACCAAGTAGAATATGTGCTTCATCAACATCATCAAACCTCAAACCTCAATTTTCCTTCCAAGTTTTTCTCTATAACAATTTTTGTGAGTCCTTCTTGTCGGACACCAGTTACAAACTTTCTTTCACTTGAAAATTCACAACAATTGAATTTAAATTAGCCTCACATGGGTTGTATTTCATTTTTAGTATATTTCGCTTGATTATTTGTTCATACGATCTCCCCACTTCTCTTATCCATGTTACGGCGTTCCTTTGCACCTCTTGGTGCAATTGCTAGTTATAAGAATATTTAAGATTCTAGATCTATCGATCTGAGATGGATATTGCAATATAAATCTGAAGGATTCATGAGATTACTTCATGTTTTATCAGATTTTTTTAATGATAAATGTTATCTTGCAGGAAAATTTCAAAATTTGAAGTCATATTAATTCAGTACATTGATGCAAATTCATACGCTGATGCGATGTATATGATGGAAATTTCATTTTTTTACAGTTACTTTTAGTTTAATTATATCATTTAGCTCGATGCTTTCCATATATTCAACTAAACCTTTGTTGCTTAACAAGACTTTTTCATTTCCATGTTTTAGTGAAATTGTTTATGGTTTGATACTTTCATACAACCTCTATCAAGTTACATGCACCCTCATTAGAAAAAACAAGAGAATTTTGCTTGCCATGACTATGTTTCTTTGTCATTGTTGACTTAAGAAAGTATTTTAGCTAAGAAACTAGTTTCAAGGTTATGGCATAACTTGTCATATAAATTGAACAGAATTTATATCCAAAATGTTAACTTGTAAACTAAGTTGGTTTTAGGCTTTCCATTTCTTTGTCATTGTTGACTTAAGAAAGTCTTTTAGGTAAGAAACTAGTTTCAAGGTTATGGCATAACTTGTCATATAAATTGAACAGAATTTATATCCAAAATGTTAACTTGTAAACTAAGCCGGTTTTAGGCTTTCCATTTAAAATCTACTTCAGTTTTAACTTTGAACGAGTTGTTCCATAGACTTGAATATTAAGAGATTTTGGTGTAAGGATTAAAAATTAGCCCGTAAGGCCTCTCAGTTATTCATTTACTTTATCTAATATAACATTTACTATTAAATTAGAACCACTCGGCACAAATACGTCATAGATCAAGATCATACTTTGTAGAGTTCATAGAATAAAAATAGGAGCAAGGACACTGATTTCTTTCAGTTTTCCTGGTTCTTATTCCTTTGGTCTATCTTTGCACCTTTAGGGGCAATTGCTAGTTTAAAGTCTAATTCTTTAAAGGGTTCTAGCTCAATGGAAGAGCACCTGCTTTACAAGCAGGAGGTTGAGGGTTAGATTCCATCGTGCCCTGATATTCATATATAGGGAATGACGAAGATCAGTTTTTGGTGACGGATGCTCTTTTGACCATCACCAATGAGCTTATGGTGACATTTTTTGACCCTCACCAAAATATGAAATGGTGACGGTCAATGAACGCCACCATATATATGCATCAATAGTGATGACCATTAAATGTCCGTCACCATAAATCGTTGTTGTTTATCTGAAATGATGAGGGTCACTGTTTGTCATTATAGTCATTATTCGTGATGGACCTTGATGTCACCAATGTGTTTATGGTGATGGTCAATGAACGTCGCTATATATATGCACCAATAGTGACGGCCATGAAAGGTCCATCACAAAAAATCATTTTTGTTCATATGAAATGGTGATGGTCACTATCCGTCATTATAATTAATATTCGTGACGGACCTTGACTGTCACTACAACACATACTTTCGGCGACGCTACCTTTGGTGACGTTCAGTTTTTTGGTGACGGAGGCTATTGTCCGTCACCATTGCTCATATGAAATGGTGACGGTCAATATCCGTCACTATAAATCATTATTGGTGACGAACCTTGAATGTCACCACAACACCTATACTTTCGGCGACGCCACCTTTGGTGACGTTCAATTTTTTGGTGACGGAGGCTATTTTCCGTCACCATTGCTCATATGCAATGGTGACGATCACTATCCGTCACTATAAATCATTATTGGTGGCGAACTTTGAATGTCACCACAACACCTATACTTTCGGCGACGCCACCTTTGGTGACGTTCAGTTTTTGGTGACAAAGGCTCTTTTGACCCTCACCAATGAGCTTATGGTGACCATTTTCGCCCCTCACCAATGTCTTTTTTTCTTGTAGTGAATCTCTATTCGACTAGTTATTACTTGAGGGAAATGATACACACTAATTACTTCTAAAAAATTCACTGACCCTAACCACTATGGCTTTGGACATATTATAAAAATACTCCACAATAATGGTATTAAATCGTTAACTTTTGACAAAAAAATATATTAACAGGCACATAGCATCATCAAAAATTCATTCGAATGATCAATGATGACGGCCATTTTTTGACCGTCACCAAAAGTAACAAAACGAGCATTGGTGAGGGTCATTAAAACTCCGTCACTAGAAGTGTCACCAAAGAGAGAATTAGTGATGGACCTTTAACGAACCTCACCAAAAGTGTCATTCAAAATGTCTTTAGTGACAGACCATAAAGGACCATCACTATATACACTTACAGTGACGGTTTTTTAATGATAAATGATGACGGACATTTTTTGACCGTCACCAAAAGTAACAAAAAGAGCATTGGTGAGGGTCATTAAAAGTTCGTCACTAGAAGTGTCACCAAAGAGAGAATTAGTGACGGGCCTTTAACAACCCTCACCAAAAGTGTCATTGAAAATGTCTTTGGTGACGGACCATGAAGGACCATCACTATATACACTTACAGTGACGGTTTTTTAAAGGCCGTCACCATATGTGACATTGGTGACGGACCTTAAAGGTCCGTCACAAGCATGACCCTCACCAATGTGCTTTTTTCTTGTAGTGACAACTATCTAGACATTCCTTTAAAGAAAAACTAACACATCAATTATGATCTTCATGCACGCAAATTACATAAATTTTATCAAAGGAACAAGTCGTTCAGTTATGATTTTTGGTGCATGCAATGTGTAAATAAAGCTAACACAATGAATGTTGTTCCTATGTGTGCAAATTCATATACTATCCATAAGGCTATTTTCCAATATAGGCTAATGCAACATGTTGTCATTTCCCACATGCGGATGTATATTCTTTCCAAATGAAATCTAACAAAAAATATTGCATGCAGATACATCTTATTCCAAAAGAAACGAAGATAATGGCTATGATAGCACAAAGTACTCACATATAATTTTTTGAAAGAAATATAGCTCAATAGTTCTTTTATCCATGCAAAGAACATATTTCTATGACACAATGACTATTCTTTATGCATGTAAGAGCTTATCATAATATTCCTTATTTAATATGCACAACATGTATTCCCTTCTCTAGAATTATGCCATCATTAAGTATTACCTTCATGTAAATAAATACATCTTTCTCAAAAAAGAAGTTAATATAACATTGATTCTTTATATTTCCACATGCAAGTTTCTCATGCTTCCCTTTCAAGAATTTACCATAGATAACCAACTTTAATGCATAGAAAAAGGAAAAAATAACAATGTTAACTTAACCTTTTATACACCTTAGTCAAAACATGAACACTGTTAATCTAGCTCGGCAATAATTTCAAGAAAATTAACAAAATAAATTTATTTATCTACAATCAAAAATATATTTTCTATATATCAATGACTACCCTTTTGTGCATGCAACATGTATCTTTTTTTCAACACAAGGACCCTTACTTCAATGCACATAATATTTTCAAGAAACAAGCATAGCTTATGTTCTTTTTCTTCTATGAACAAGATTTATGTGTATCTTTTAAGAAGACAAACTTTATTTTTCATCAATTCATGCACAAAACTCCTATGCAAGTCATTATTCATTCAACTTGTTCCATTCTTTAAATAAACAATATGGGTAATATATGAATACAAATTCATGAAAACCCTTTCAAGAAAATTAATCTAATTAACTTTTATCTTTTTTAAGAATATGATAATGTATGCTAATACATTTCACTTTAATATTTTGTTTTCAAGAAGTAACATAGAAATTTATTTCAAGAATTCCAATATAATGGATATTATTATTGTGCACATATTCCTATTAAAAATCTATATGAATCATGCTAATATCTCCAAATAAATTAATAATCTAAGTTTATCTCATAATTTCATCACAATAAAATAACTTATTTTTTCTCTTTTCATAGGAAAAGTTAACATACATTGGTTTGATGAAAAATATGATGATTTATTTAATCTTTTGGGTGGAGGTTTCATGTGTTTTTGTTCCAAGAAAGATAATGCCAAAGTTGTTCCTTCTATACATTCAACTGAATATTTCTTTTCTAAGAAAATTTAACGCAGTAAATTTTATTTTCATGCATATAAGTGTTTCTTTCTCAAGAAAACTTGGTAAAATAATTATTAACTTTGTGCATTTAGCATGTATACATTTTTCAAGAAAACCATTAAAATAAAAATCACACATTCTTTACAACAAGATTGGATACTTGTAATTTAATGCATATGATTCACATTTAATATTTCTCATGAACTAACACATAGTTCTATATATTTCTATATGCAAGATTTTGTGCTTTCTCACCTATATTTATGTATAAGAAAAAGACAGGAAAATATTTTAAGACAAAAACGAGGATGACTTAACTTCTAGTCAAACAAATCATGCAATTTCACACAATTAATTTAACCATTGAAACTTTTAAGAATTAAGTGCAGATAACACTTATATTTTGTTTGAAGAATATTTCCTTTTTTTCATAGTATCCTCACCTCATATCCAATTCTTTTCTCACAGTGTCTTTGCAAATTCATTTTCAAGTTTTCTCTTCCATATAAGTTTTTTCCTCTGTGATACTCACTTTAATTCCCCTTTTCCTTAAATTTAGATTTATGAGAGTTAAAAGTAGATTGTAAATAATTCTTGATATTTCCCAAGAAGAGTCGAGTAATTTAAAGCATCCCATCATAAAGACTAATAATGTTAGAGAACTAAATAGGTAATTTTTTTTGGTAGTTACCACCAAGTCCACCTTAACTAAATATTAATGAAAATGTTAGTCATATATTACAATAATAATATATTTATTTTATAAATATATGAATTTATAAGAGTTTGCATTGTAGGGAAATTATATACTCCCCCCCTTAAAGTGAACATTCTCCTTGGTGTCCATTTCTCACTAGGACTTTAACTTTTACTCATGATATAAAAATCTAAACCACAAAAAATGGGATCCTTCCCCTTTTATAATGATGGATTTCATTCCAGAAAATACAAATAACAAAAAAAATAATGTTATTGCATAAGAAAATTCAATATTCATAAGAATTTACAAGTGCGAAAATGTACAAATTCAACTTTCCATCACTTGGTCATTATTCAAATTCATAGAATAAAAACATAATATCCATATCAACTTACTATTACTCTTGGAATTCATGGTCACTTTTACGCAAATGCTCCAATGCTTTGACAACCGATCAGTAATCTATGGCAAGCACGTTGTAATGCACGACTAAAAAATCCAACATAATCACATTAGTAAGAACATTTTCAGTCAAATAAAATAATTTTAACTGTCATTAAATTATGCAATAACGGTTCATATTTTAACCATGGTACTTCCACAAGTACCCAAAGAGAACCAACCCTTTAAAAAATAATATGATAAATCATTGTACCACATGCATACTTTTCTTATCTCCTACCAAAGGCATCCACAGAATAGTTCCAAAAGTAATTAGAGAACACCTAACACTTCCTAATAATCTAAATAATCAATAAATTCACCAACTGCATATTATCTTAGCCCCTGGTAGTATATTCAAAAGATTAGTAATACAATAAAGAAAATTATACTTCCAGTAATTCCTTTTTGAGCACTGGCTCCTTCCATGTCAAGATGTACATAAAATATTTACAAAATCATATATAAAATTTATTTTGATAGAACGCTTAATAGATTAGTTGACTTTTTCTTCTATGTGAACCACAAAGCAAAAAATAATGTTCTTGTCAACCAATGGGAACTAGTTTCCATAACTAGATCGAATCATTTTCACAACCAGACAGTTCTATGACAAAGACCATACCAAGTCTAGTCTGGAATTCCATTAGCCAACCAGATCAAGAATTCCAATGACTACATAGGGTCCAATACATGATTCCTCTTGGAAATATCTTGCATATTCCTCCAACAATGTCCCATCTATGAGGAATTTTGGGCCGCCTCCAACAAGCTCCAAATTAATAGAGTTTCCTCAGGATTTTTCTCTTATTACCATATTGGCCAACTCTTTTCCCTTATTAATAACATCTTGTCTCCAGGGAGAGGAAATTTGGGTGCAGGAAAGTGCCATCAACACCTCAGGGTAAGGAATTTTAATCTATCTTAGGCCTCCTCAAATTTCACAACTATCCACGACTTTCTAGCAAGTAAAAATCTCTTTTAGCACTATTTCCCACAATAATTTACATAACGATCCATATGCACATTATCATTAAAAAAAAGAAACATTATGTACATCATGCATTCATACATGACCCTCAACATGGCTCCACAATCTCTAAATTGACAGGAAACATAACTGGTATACATGTGGTAAATATTTTGATTTTCCAAATAACACAATAATGCATATCATTAAATTATATTTTCTCATTTACAGTTATAATTCAAATTGTAACTTTTTACTTTCATGCATTTTCATGTTTTCATTAAGCTACTCCTGCTTAATCACATTAACAACGTTAGTTAAAAATATGCGTTATTTAAACAAGTATTCACTTTTACAACCATTTTAGTTTCCTGCATACAACACTCTCATGCATAAAGTATACATAAATATTCATTAATATGTAGATGTCAATAACAATTATGGTAAAAATCAAAACATTTCGAATTCCCATAATGTATTGTCACTAGTAGGCTGAGACATGAAGTAACTACAATAATCACTTGTTTACAACTTGCAATAATCTTAAATCAAATTAAATTCATTCATATAACTTTTAATAGCTAGTCATGCAACACTAACTAATCATTGCTACCAACTATCTTAATGCAATCATGAGAAGACTGAATTAACAACTAGCTATTGCCGTCAAGTCTCATTACTCGATTCGTTGTTCATTTTTAACATCTATATGGGTTCTTACGATGTTATTTTAAAACAATCTATCATCCTCTTCAAGGAAATTCCCCATATTTTACATTCATGCATTCACTCATTATAAGTAGTTCATTGTAATTTTGTATTTACGTTCATTAAATGTATCATTAATACTTTCATATGTACAAATATTGGTAGTTTATTCTAACATTCCTTAGTGACTGTTCAAGATTGTTCGGAGGTGTAATAGAGGTTTTATTATTCTTTATCCCCATTGATGTTCACATCTCATGAACATGGTTTTGCAGTAAAATTTATTACTTACTACTCTTAATACAATTATAAATGTGAATCACACATCCCATCTCAAAATTAGCCTAATACATATATCAATATGTAGTTTGTTATGCTCATACCTTAGCTGATGCCCATTAGTAGCATGCATTGATATATTTTCTGCTTAAAAATTCTGAAAGGCACCAGTGTTGCAACCTTAAGCTCAGATACCACTTTTAACGTCCTCCAGTAACCTCACATGAAAATGTATGGAGTTAGAATTTTTTTAGACAATTCACCTCTGTGTAATTATCCAAATTATTGTACCAGATTACTCATTATCCATTAGATATAATCCTTTTCATTACATAGAGGAACTTTCGTAAAGGAATAATAATTTACATAACCATTAATAACCACTATTGTCACATGTTGCCATAAACTTTCTGATGTAACCTTACATCATTTTTCATGATTGTAACACCCCCGAGTTCTATGCTTTTCAATTTAGACATGTGAACATACATCCATAGGGGAGTGAACCCCAATGGATAATTATTATGTGGATATGGTAAAATACTTAATTATGAAAAATAAATAAAATATTATGCATGCACTATGACCAGATGAGAAAGTGAGATCCTATGCCTAATCCATGAGGTGATGGAAAAGGAAAAAGACTTTCCCCAAATCTTTCAAAAATCCTTGACAGAAATTATTTCTAATTTAGATTTTTGAGGAAAAATCTAAATTTCCCCAATGATGAGGAAAGTAGTTGGGAAGAGGTGAAAAGCTGGAAAAGCTGAGGAAAAGCTTAAATCAGATTTAAAGACTCCCAAGAATGGGAAAGCCTGGGCAAACAGGCAAAAAACATCCTTCTATTCTGGATGCATAATTAGAAACAGGCTTGGGGAAAGCACGGCTTAAATGGTACGCTCCCGAGAACAGATTGAGGCTAGTACATTCCAGGAGGATCTCTGCTCGGGGGTGAATCTGGAATAAAGAAGGATCCCCAGGTTGGTCATTGGTCATGGTAGGTGTGCATGCATAAATTTAGAGATATCTGTAAGTCTGTGTTAATCATCTCTGTTTTTATGAAATGGTGATGTTATATTCCTTTACTCAATTTATGAATTTGTGATGTTATAGGCTTTTATGAATTTTATGAAATTGTGATATGTATAATCCTTTAGGAAATTTATGAAATTGCAATGTTATAGTGCATTAGGGAATGTATGAATTGTATGATAAGTTGCAGTATGCCACTGTTAGATGGATTAATGGTTCATTACATTATGTAATTGCAAATACAACTATTGACAGTAGAGACAAATGTTTGGGTGTAGGTATGAGTACCTGGAAATAATGAGATTTGAGATGATAGGTTTGTTAAACAGCCAATCTAATAATTATGTATATGTATAGCTTGATATCTTTGAAAGGAGTATTTAAGTTCTGTGTGTAGAAACAGAAAATGGTAACAAACCAGTAACCATGAACAGTAAGTTCCAAACAACTAAACCTATCATACAATACGGATGGCACAGAACCCCCTGTAACCACTAACAGAAAGTAAGAAACAATAACCCTGTGATAATCGATCGGGGTTCAGTATGTATGGTCCAAGGAATAGAATGGTAACAGTTAGAATTTAAACTATTCTATTAAAGGTAAGTGTAATCATCTGAAAGTAGAAGTTGAACCCTAATTAAGGACGATGATCTAAGACTAGAAATTCTAAACTATCCGGTCACTGGGTATTCCACCACCAGTGGTCCAAACATGATCCCCACATTTTACAACTTTCCGCCGTTCATTGAATGTACAAAAAAAAAAATATCACACATGTGGAATGTCTATAACAGTCAAATAAGGGGGAAAAAGCCTATTGCAAAATCTATTGTGTAATAACAGTCTGTGTGAAGGAAGATTGTAAGCCTGTGTGAAATACCATGAACAGAGCATCTGGTTACCATCCATAGAACTACTGGGGAAGTAGTGGAGCAATGGTGGTGAACTACGTAGAGATAGATGTATGCGAGGAGGCCTACATATATACTTCGATGCTGAAACTTTAACATATTGAACATATTCGCAGGCCGGCAAACTGGGAAGTTTGATTAAGGGCCTAGTGATCATCCTGCACAGAAAACCTGAGACATGCAAGGTAAAATATGTAGGTATATAAGTCTACTATATGAACTGAGAAGTGGGAAGGTTAAGCCAAAATCCTCATGGAAATTCTGGTATTCCAGGACTGTCTGTAGGTACTGAAAAGAATCTGAACCCTAGATAACAGTCTGCATTGTGGCTGATGCAGTATAAAAACTTTAATTGTATCGCCGCAGAAAGCGGAGAATGTCAGTTATGGGTAGCACTCATCGTAGGGGTGATGAATATAGCCCTATTAGGAATATAGACCTTGAGAGAGACCTGTTGAATCTCATTCAGAGAAAAATGGAATAATTATAGAAGAGGAGTTAAGAATTTTAGGAGTAAACATGAGGATGAGGTATAACAGATGTTATTAATAATAACATAATCCTATGAAAAAAAAATTTGGGTTTGGGAGACGTGACAAATGGTATCGGAGCTAAAGTTCAAAATTTGGGCAAGATATGTGCTCACAAGGAAATGGTTAATTCTGATAAAAGTATGAATATTAAATAGTACTTCGAGTATACAAATATCTGGGATATACTTTCAGGTATACAAGTAACAGATGGTGGTGAAGGGAGTAGTATGAGGAGGCTCATAAACCAGAATGGTTAAACCTATAATAGGGTTATAATGACATATTTAGCTATTGACCTACTATCATCGTTAGGTAAAAGCAAGTACAGGGTGCATAAAGTTAAGATACTGAAACCATCTTAATACACTAGAAAAGACCAAGGTTGAAGTTACTTAGTCTCTATGGAAAGTGAAATATTCTCTTACTTATGTAGACACAAGGTAACAGCATATATACTTGAGAATATTAGAATGATAGTGTAGCAGAATTGAGATAAAGAAAGTAAAAACACTTGCATATGAAACTTAAAAATTCTTTTAGTTAATGAATTCCTGCTATTCTATATGAGACTTATGGAATATATAGATCCCCTATATATATATGGTAGTCATATGAAGTCTACGTATATATATAAAGCTAGAATACCAGCTTAAACCAAGGTCTAAATGATAGTCATATAACTTAATGGTAGACCATAAAATAAATGATTGTTTATATGCTAGGTGAGCAATAGACCATCTATAAAGGTATAGTTTCATATCAAAAGGAAAAACAATAATTATATGTTTTACTCCTTCATTAAACTATAACCTATACAAATCATTACCTTATAAGTAATGTCCTCTAGGCAAGTGCAATAAAGTATATATATTGTATATCAAAAGGCAAGTGGCATTTAAGAATATGCATTATATAGCTATAAATTCCTATTAAACTCCAAAACCCATCTTCACTAAAGAAGGGTTAAAAAGTATTTCTAAAAATTATAAAGTACGTTATGGGTGAACATAGTCACTAACTATTAAATTTCATGACATGGTTATAACAAAAAGCTAGGATTTAAAGAATAAGGCGCATGGCATAAAAGTATATGCAAAAAAAAAAAAAAAAAAAAAAAAAAAAACTTATATATATATACCTTCTAAGTACTCAAATCTAGCGCCTATATGTATCACTATAAACCGAAGTATAGGGAAATGTGAAAAAAAAAAATATAAGAGAAAGAAAAGGGGACATTAACATATAACCTTTGAAATTGCAATGGAAGAAGAATACTTCCACTCTATCTGGTTTATATGTCTGCTATAAACACAGACCAATATTTAGCACAGGACTCCAATTAAAAATCAAATTGTGTATAATAAAGGAAAGAAATTCAGATTCTTAAACTTTAGAATAGGTATTATTATTGAATTGAAGAGTAAATCTTTTTATAGAAATTCTAACCCACTTACAGTTAACATAAAAAGTATGGTAGATTAGTTTATATTCTAAACCTTAAAAGAATTGTTAGGGTGACGAATTACAATTATACAATGACCATACAAACTCAATCTATGTCTACTGAACATTTACTCTATCGAATGCATGGATAGCCGAAGTTTTAAGGAATAATATATGTACATATGTTATCATGTAGCGAGATTTGGAGCAAATTAGTTATTGCAACTCTCGGCTACAATTAAATTACATATACGGGGTAACATATACGATTCATACATAAACTATTGCATATAAATTCCACATATAATAATGACGCGACTTATATGCTAGAAAGGAATGAAACTATGAAGATATACTCAAACCCTTTCGGGTAAAAGTGCAAACCATGAATACAAATCGAATATCCCTGTCCAACATAGGTTAACCATAAGATAAATAAACCGGAAGCCTGTGCATAACCACTATGTATACAGATATATACATAGTTGAACAATATATGGTGTTGGCCGTGGACGTGCAGTGGCAATGCGAGCTAGGGCTCAGGTGGCTGGACGTGCTGCCCCTCGGGCAGGGAGGGCAGGTGCTGCTCCCGTGAAGAGGTAGTCACAATAGAAAAAAAAAAAAAAAATATGGTGTAAGGGAAATAAAACCAAATTTAGTGCGTACTTAAATAGGTAAACGAACGACTGTCAAGAGAAACGCAGAGTTTATACCACTGTCAATAATTATATCGGTAGCGACGGCTCGATTTGGGATTGCGGAGATGGAAAACAAACCAGAACCGCATCACTTTAATACAGTGTGGAGATAAGTTAGAGAAAAAAAAAAATATAATTAACATCAGACCTCCCGTAATACATCTACGAAGCTGGCAATGTTTTAGCACGACCTGTTATATACGCCACTAATCTATTGGTGCCCTTGACCTGCATGATAATGCCGCATTAACATGCCACTGTAAATTTTAGCATTTACAACCGCTCGTAGAGATCGATGCCGCCGGTACCCCATTCCACCACAGAATTTAATTAAATAAGTGCATAAGAATTTCACTGATGGGAGAGCTTGCTGGTTTAATTGCTCTGCACGAAACTAAACATAGTTATCGATATATATAAGTAAACGAATTACGATTACCTCAGAACCAAGGGATACAGCCATGGATTACCGCAAACCCTATGTCAGATTCGCTTAGCAACCTGAGAAAACAAACCGCAGGGAAGATTTAACCTGCGTAGCAGGAGAGGAAGTCGAAAGGCTGGATCGCTAGCAGGAGAGTCTGCTGAGCCGATTCATCTGCAAAACAGCAAGGGGCATCGACTTAAAAGCGATTTTGAAAACCCTAAGTGCTCTGCAAAACAGCAAGGGGCATCGACTTAAAAGCGATTTTGAAAACCCTAAGTGCTCTGTCACAGGAGGATCAGAAAAATCCCCAGATGGATTGTGGGAATTCCGTCACAGTAACTCGGCGTACAACGCATCATTTCAGCGAGTAATGGGGTTACAGAGAAGTGACTCCCTACACGCAACAGAATAATGCATCAAACCAAGCTGTGTCAGTTCCAGAGATGGAACGCAGCTCTCATGGTACCTGTGGGAGCTAACCTGTCGAGTAACCGGTATATCCTACAATTTCCACGAGCAGTACGAGAGGAGATGCGCCAGCCTGCTGTACTCGACTCTACACAGAAAAGTATCCAAACCACCATCTACGTCTGCAGAACCGAGCGCCACTTTAAACTTTGGTGTAGCGTGCTGATCACGCTCCAGACCCAGTACACCGGTGGCCGTCAAAAACGACTGCATTGGGTTATAATCGAACTCATGGGGGAGAACGCCGAATTATATTTTCACACTTGGCATGTGATGACGAGCTGGTGGTAGGGCAACCAACAGGGGAAAAAAAAAAAAAATAACAGAAGTAAGAAATATCTCTTACGGCCGCCGCAAGCGATCTCACTGGAATAGGCATAATTATACGTAACCACATGTAGCTCGGCGTGTTAGTCAAAAACCCTAGGTCTGTGCATGCACGCGCAAACACGATGTGCTGTCGAGAAACTTCATAAAATGTGTGACAGGTGCATATGATTGTTCTATATGAATAAGGGTTTAAGTTATGAGTACAAGTTATGTAATTAACCATTACGGTTGAAAATAAAACGCCGGCTAAGGAAAACTCAAAGAGGAGGAGAATATGAACTGAATCACGAGGAATATGTACGTTCAGTAAATGGTGGTTCGTCCCAGACATTGCGTGAATGGTACATATTCTGCCCTACGGGTAAAGACGGGTTGTCATTGGGAAGAAGATAGAGACCAGAGTTGTTCGTTCTTTAGTTTTATTTTTATATAAGCCGGAATTATGATGCAAAGAATTTTTTTTTTGGAACCCATGTATTACATATATATATATATGCCTTATGCCTATAAACACTATATGCATGTGGGTTAATAATAATCGTGCAGCAGAAAAAAAAAACTTATTAATGGTAATATGTCAAAGGGAACGTGAATACTTCAATATAGTTTATGGGGGCGCGAAAAAGGAGGGTTCTAATATATATATATATATATATATATATATATATATATATATATATAGGTGACCGTGGATGGGATATAGACCGATCGTATCATTTAATCAAAAATCGACGTGTAATAATTATACCAAAACAAAATAGTTTGAACCCAATATGCTATGGGATATAGATTTATGTATCCTTGAACTAATAGAGCCAAAGTTATATAGACTCTACTCGGTTATATAGTATATGTAATTATGGTAGTTGGAACTACATATGAATATATATATGGTTGTTAAATATATATCATTAGTTCATGATATATATAGAATTATAAGTCGTATTATTAATGGATGTGTGAATAAATAATTTAGATGTATTTAATCCATAATAAATCTGTATATATGGGTTTTATAATACCATATATGGAGGTGGGAATAAATCAAATAGATATATTTATTCTACAATAAATAGGTATATATGGATTTTATAATGTTATATACTATGGTTCCATGTTGTATGTACATGATAGATAGATACCCAATCCATGGGGAGAAAAACAACCATTACACAATACACAAGTGTAGGAAAAGAAATAAAGTGTTATGCAGGGTAGGAGATGAAATAAAATGCTATGTACATTAGGGAGATATATCATAGGTGGACTTAATTATTGTTTAAGAGTACAAAGGAAAAAAAAAAAAAAAAAAAAATTTCCCTAAAGTAGAGGTGTTTTAGTAAGTATGGACTGTTGCAAATTCATTTCATTGATTTAAGCATGAATGAAGGAAGGGATAAATTTCAATTTTCCTGATGAATTATTTAAGGAAGAATATTCTTGTGACAGTGGAGGAATGATTCTTAATTAACTGTTTATATTCTTTCAGTTGGTGTCTAGAGATAATGAGTAAAAGAATTGGGAAAATTTCTGGAGAAGTGATATTTCCCTCATAAAAAAAAAAAAAAAAAAAAAAACAAATATAGATTTAAAAATAAAAGCATGAGAGATTTATGGGTTGCTTTTGTTAGAAAAAAAATTAGAATGCTTTTATGCATTAGAAAAGAAGGAATTTTTTTTTGATTCAGGAAAAAAGTTGGAATACTTTTATGATTAATAAAATCTATTCCATTTTAATTTATTTCTATTTTTATTATATAAGCCTATGAGAAAATAGAAGAGGGGAACTAGCAAAGCATGAACATACAATTAAAAGTAAATGCATAAATTCTGGTGAGTCTTTGAAAAAGGGGAAACTCTGTCAAATTTATTTTTGACATTATCAAGTATTAATACTTATGAATGTGATGAATTATAGAAATTTCATTTATCACTAGAAAAGGAAATATGTATTCACACTATAAAATTTTGATTGGTGTAAATTTTATTAAAATTTATTTTCTTGAGTCTTAAAATTAAAGACAGGGAAATAATGTGAAATCATACAGCTACAAACCGAGAGAAAAGAAGATGAGCTGTATTTGGACTTGGGTGTGGGGGAAACCCTTGAGATCCAAATTTCTTCACGTAAGTTTTGAACTAGTGAATACAATTCATAAAAGAGGCTAGAAGAATTGAATTATAGACATTATTAACGAGTCTGGTTATTACTAATTAAATTGATTGGTTAACAAAAAGAAACAATGAAAAGATACTAGAAGTACAGCGATAAAATGAGAAAGGGTAAGCATAACCATGCATATGATACAATTGTTTTCTCTCATTTATGAGTACTAATGAAAAAGTTGAAATTTTTTTTAGCCAAGTGTGTAACAGGAAATTGGGCACTCTGGAACAAAGAGGAAAAAGGTGAAGATAAATCACTTAAAAAATCCAGAAAAAGCTGAATTGGACCAAGTTGAGTGAGGAAAGAATCTCACTGAAAAACAAGAAAGGATAAGTAGTGTACTAAAAGTGCACTAAACTATTATGAATCTGAACGTTTTGATTAATAACTGAATTTCTTAAGTTATTGAAATGCAGAATGCTGTTGTGAATTATCAATTATATGTACTTGATATTACTTATATTGGTATGAATTGTGGACAGAGAAACCAGAATAAAATATCTTCCAGACAGACTTCTTGCAAAGAAGTAGGAAGAAAATCAACTGCATAAGGCATGTCGATGGTAGAGTGGAGGCGAGGGGAAGATACTCTCTGCTGAAACTAATGGCTTATATTCATTAGTGAAAGCTTGCTTCTTAAATTTTGATATATTTCATGTCTCCTTGTTGGAAAAGCAAAATAATTTTGTACCTCGGGATTCTCATGCAGGATTGATTTGAATTGTGGTCGAGGTGGAAAGGAAAGGAGAATTTCCTTCCGTAGTCGCTTCCAAATATGGAAGCAAGAAGAAAAGCATGAAAGTGAAACGGTGACAGAGTAAAGTTGGGTGGAGCACTTTCTTTCTTTAAAGCTACAAGGCACGGAGAGAAGCTAAGATGATGGAAAATCATTCATAATTAAGTTCAAAATGAACTAAGTCGATAGTTGTCAACACCGAGGACGGTGTTTATTTTCAGAGGGGGAATATGTAACACCCCCAAGTTCTATGCTTTTCAAATTTGACAATTGAACATACATCCATAGGGGAGTGGACCCCAATGGATGACTGTTATGTGGATATGGTTAATTTTGTAATTATGAAAAATAAATAAAATATTATGTATGCACTATGACCAAAAAGAGAATTGAGATCACTTGCCAAAATCCATGAGGATGGATAAGGCAACAAATCCCCAAAAAGCTTTCAAAAAATCCTTGAAAGAAATTTATTTAGATTTAAGGAGAAATCTAAATTTCCCCAATGAAGAGGAGTAGTTGGGAAGAGGTGAGAAAAGCTGGAAAAGCTGAGGAAAAGCTTAAAGCAGCTTTAAAGGAGTCTGGAGAAATGGGAAGCCTGGGCTAATCTAGGACAAAACGTCACCGAAAATTGGCCTTTCCGAAATTAGAAAGCAGAGGGCTTGGAAAGCACGGCAGGCAAAGTGCTCCCAGAAGCGATTGAGGCTAGTACGTGCAGGGAATCTCTGCTCGGGGGTGAATCCTGGGAGATAAAGAGGATTCTATGGTTGGGAGGTCTGGTCATGGTAGAGGTGTGCATGCATAAATTTGGAGATATTTGTAAGTCTGTGTTAATCATCTCTGTTTTTATGAAATGGTGATGTTATATTCCTTTACTCAATTTATGAAATTTTGATAGGATATTCCTTTATGCAATTTATGAAATTGTGATGTTATAGGCTTTTATGAAATTATGAAATTTCAATGTTATAGAGTGATTAATGTAATTGTATGTTAAGTTGCAGTATGCCACTGCTAGATGGATTAATGGTTCAGTACATTATGTAATTGCAAATACAACTATTGACAATAGAGACAAATGGTTGGGTGTAGGTATGAGTACCTGGAAATAATGAGATTTGAGATGACAGTTTTGTTGAACCAACCAATCTAGTAACTATGTATATGTATAGCTTGATATCCTTGAAAGGAGTATTTAAGTTCTGTGTGTAGAAACAGAAAATGGTAACAAACCAGTAACCATTAACAGTAAGTTCTAAATAACTAAACCTATCATACAGTACAGACGGCACAGAACCCCCTGTAACCACTAACAGAGAGTAAGAAACAATAACTCTGAGATAATAGAGCGGGGTTCAGTATGTATGTTCCAAGGAAGAGAATGGTAACAGTTAGAATTTAAATTATTCTGTTAATTGTAAGTGTAATCATCTGAAAGTAGAAGTTGAACCCTAATTAAGGATGATGATTCAATACTAGAAATTCTAAACTATCCAGTGCAATATTCTCTACCACCAATTGATTGAAGCATGAGGATCTGTTTCCTAGTTTTCACATGGACTAGCTGAATCTGTACAAAAAAAAATTATCACACATGTTGAATGTCTATAACAGTCAAATAAGGGGGAAAAAGCCTATTGCAAAATCTATTGTGTAATAACAGTCTGTTTGAAGGAAGATTGTAAGCATGTGTAAAATACCATGAACAGGGCATCTGGTTACCATCCATAGAACTACTGGGGAAGTAGTGGAGCAATGGTGGTGAACTATGTAGAGATAGATGTATACGAGGAGGCCTACATCTATACTTCGATGCTGAAACTTTAACATATTGAACATATTCGTAGGCCGGCAAACTGGGAAGTTGATGAAGGGCCTAGTGATCATCCTGCACAGAAAACCTGAGACATGCAAGGTAAAATATGTAGGTATATAAGTCTACTATATGAACTGAGAAGTGGGAAGGTTAAGCCAAAATCCTCATGGAAATTCTGGTATTCTAGGACTGTCTGTAGGTACTGAAAAGAATCTGAACCCTAGATAACAGTCTGCATTGTGGCTGATGCAGTATAAAAACTTTAATTGTATCGCCGCAGAAAGCGGAGAATGTCAGTTATGGGTAGCACTCATCGTAGGGGTGATGAATATAGCCCTATTAGGAATATAGACCTTGAGAGAGACCTGTTGAATCTCATTCAGAGAAAAATGGAATAATTATAGAAGAGGAGTTAAGAATTTTAGGAGTAAACATGAGGATGAGGTATAACAGATGTTATTAATAATAACATAATCCTATGGAAAAAAATTTTGGGTTTGGGAGACGTGACAATGATTCCTTTAACTAGAATAATTAATCACACACTTGATATTATAAAAATTTTCTCATGCAAAGAATCCACAAAATAAAAGTAGCACAATCGACAAAGACATCAGTAGACACTGATATACCCTGGAAACCCTCTAGGGTTGAAACCATCAAAAGTTTAATTTTATTATTAAACGTTCATGAGGGTATTCACCCCTCACTCAATGACTTATAAGAGAGTTAATCCCTTAAAAATTGTCATACAATATTACAATAAAAGGCCATTTAAATACAAAATTTCGAGATTAAAGCTATTACAATCATCATGATATCATTTACCCACAAATATTCAATATATATATCTTTATAGCTTGGTTGTTCCTTTAGTGGACCATCCTATATCTCACACTCATCTACATGGACCATTAATTCTTTACCTGCTACCATGTTAAACATAATCTATAATTTGCACAAGTCACCATCCTTTCATGTCATTATTTTCGTCAAGATACGTTGATATCATGATTACTTAAAGTATTAATCAACCAATTCCTAAATCTATACTAGTGATTCTTCAACTTCTATTCATCTGCATTAATAAATTGCAAGCAAAATATCATGACACGCTTCCTTTAAAAACACTATGTATGTGTTAGTTATAAGCATGTAACCATAAAAGAGTTTCTATAAAATAAATACAATATTAACTAATATTTTCTTTACACAAGCACATGTCCTTGCAAGAAAAATCACTACAACTGTCTAGAAATTCCTTTAAAAGAAACTAACACATCAATTATTATATTCGTGCGTGCGAATTACGTAAATTTTATCAAAGGAACTAACCCTTCAATTATTATTTTTGGTGCACGCAAATGGGTAAAGAAAGCTAACACAATGAATGTTGTTCCTATACATGCATATGCATATACTAGATCCAAAAGGGTTTTTTCCAATGTATGCTAACACAACATATTATAATTTCCCACATGTGGATGTGTCTTCTTTCCAAACAAAAGATAACAATAATGTCACATGCATATACATCTTATTCCAAAAGAAAAGGAGATAATGGTTATGATAGAATAAAGTAATCACATATATTTTTTTGAAAGAAATATAGCTCAATAGTTATTCTATTCATGAAAAGAACATACATCTATAAGACAATGACTATTCTTTGCGCATGGAAGAGCTTATCATAATAGCTCTTCTTTAATATTTTCATGAAAACCTTTTCAAGAAAAATTATCTAATAAACATTTATCTTTTCCAAGAAACTCATAATGTATGCAAAGTCATTTCAGTCTATTGTGCAAATTCCTATTAAGAAACTATATGAATCATGCTAATATCTCCAAGGAAATTAATAATATAATTTTCTCTCATAATTTCATCCCAATGATATAACTTATTTTCTCTCCTTTCACAAAAAAAATTTAGCACACATTCTTTTCATGAAAAATATCATGATTTATTTACATTCTTCTCATTAAAAATATCATAATCCTTTTTTGTGGAGGTTTCACGTGTGCCAAAGTTGTTATTTTTGTACATTCAAGTGCATATTTCTTTTCTGAGTGAGTTTTCACACATTCTTTTCAAGAAGTGTGGTTACTTGTCCTTTTATGCACATGATTCTCATTTAATCTTTCTCATGAACTAACACATAGTTCTCTATATTTCTATATGCAAGGATTTGTGCTTTCTAATGCATCTTTGTGTATAAAAAAAACAGACAAATATGACGATGCAATTTCACATGATTAATTTAGCCATGCAATATTTTAAGAATTCAATCATAGTCTTCTACTTCTATGTGAAACTCCACTTTCATTCTCCTTTCCGCATACCTTTCTTACATTTAGTTTTACTAGCCTTAAAAGTATATTATAACTAATTCTTGATATTACCTTAGAAGAATAGAGTATATTTTAAACTATCCACCTTAGATACCATGAATATTAAGTAATTGTCTAGATAATTACACTTGGTAGTTATAGCCAAATTGAGGTTAACTAAATCTTAATGAAAATATTAATCATATATTACAATACTAATATATTTATTTTAGAAATAATAAATTTACAAAATTATATATTATAAAGATATTACAATATTAAATTATTAAATGATAAATATTTAAAGCATTTTATTTTTCAAATATAAAATTAAAACAACAATTATTATTTTGAAATTTAATAAATCAAAATATTTTAACAAATAACAATCTAACTTTTATTAACATAATTGAAAAAATCCTATCTATTTTCCCATAATAAAAATCTACAAAATGTGTAATTCTAATTCAAATATGAAATAGAAACTATCAAATAGTTATCATTTAAAAAAAACCAGCATAGCCTTGTACCCACTAAATACATAAAACGTTGAAATTTTCATGAACATCAAACTCGAGAAGTATAAATCCAACCAACCATAGAGGAAATCCAAAATATAATTCAATATCATAAAACAATATAGTAGAAAATTGTTATCATTTAAAAAAACGAGGATTGCCTTGTACCCACATAATACATAATACGTTGAAATTGTCATGAACATCAAAGTCGAGAAGTATAAATCCAACCAACCATAGAGAAAATCCAAAATATAATTCAAGATCATAAAACAATATAGTAGAAAATGGAAAATGGTGCGGCGGTTATTGGGTGATAATTGTAATAGAATATTTCGAATAGGTTGGGGAACAATTTCCTGAGGAAATTTGGCAGGACTCGGCGAAACTACGTCCATAAACACTTGCACAGATTCTGTTATTCTCAATCCGGCAACTTATTTAACTTGGCTCTATGGCCATACGCATATAGGAACCATAAAACATTCAAAACATACTTAACACACACAGCTAGTAACGCTAAACTGGTCGTCATTTTTCCTGAACAGGCACTGGTTCGACGAGGATTTTGAATATCTGGTCCTTTACTTCCTTGTTAGATACGGATATGCCGTCTCCGTATCTGAAGAGAAATTGAAGGCCGCGTGCTATATTGAAAGTGAACTTCTTGCAACATAATGGTACACTGTCTTCCTTGAGAAACTCCCGATTCAATTCCTCAAGCGAAAGATGAAGGATGCCCTTGATGTGATTTAACGCATTTTCCACGGTAGAATCAGGGTTGTCTTTCATGTAACACTCTATAATTGAAGCTAGCTCCCCGCTTTCCTTCTCGTCCTTCATTGCAATTAGTGAAGACAAATCAGTATTTTGCATAGAATTGTATGCATGCAATCTTTGTTTAAAAGCTCTTAAAATAAATCTACATTTAAATGCCTAATACCTCAAAATCTTTTAAGTCGTCGATGAGTCTGACCGTCAATTCTGACAACTCCTGCATCTTGGACGGAGAATATATTTGCTCCAGAATGTTGCTTGGGAGAAGTTGTCCCAACAAGAGAAGCGGAAACAAATTTACCATACACATCCCTGAGCTAGGGATGGCATTCTTTATGTATTCATCAAACGTGGGCACATAACCCGTTGCTATCCATTCCGCATATTGCAGAGAAGCCTCCATAAATCGCTGCCACTGATCATGCAACCAGTAAAAGTATATCAATGGATAATCGTTAATGTGTACTTGATCTTCTTTCGAGTAAAAAATCTCAGAAGGACATTTCCACCGTCATTTGGATTCTTAGTACAACGGTGGAAGTAAAATAGAAATACTACTAACATCCGATTAACCTAATCACTCTAAGGAATCGCATATGCTTCTAAACACATACGCTATTTTTTAATATCGCTGTCATATCCCGTCCTTGCTCTTTAACAACTTTAACAGCCAATTCATTCGCTGTATTGAAGAAAAACCTGAATACAATTTGTATGTGGTCTGGAAGGCCATCTATCAATGAAAGATCCCATCTGAAAATGACAGAAGAAATAATAAAAATGAAAATATTCGAGGCGCATGATATACATGATTGGAATATGCTCAGAAACTAGGAATAAATCAATGGGCAATTTGCAGAAAGTGATAGTTTTGAACTCACCGTCTCACTCCCTCTGTGATGGTTTTGAGTTCGTCCAACAGACCGTTAGTGTCATAGACGTCATCTAGAACAGTTCCCACCACACAAACTTGTGCGAAGGCAATTCTGCTTCGAGAGAATTCGGGCTCGAAAATGCTTGTAACCGCCCAAAAAAGATATTCCACGTGACGTTTCCGGTAGAAATTCAGCTGTGCGATTTCTGTCTCTCGCCACCACCTACGCAGAACAGAAGAGGTATGGAATAGGGTCATCCCTTATCATGATCCACTAAAATTGACAATCAGTATATCTTTCTTTCTGCGTAATACCAGCGCGAGTCGTATTGTAATACCACTGCATTTAGGTTTGGACAGTGATTTTTTTTTATTAATATTTGAATAAAAGATTTGCACTCGGAGAGTGATTTTTATTATTATTAATATTTGAGAAAAAGATTTACACTGATTTACACTGGGATGAGTTCGTCCACAGATTGTTATAATTAAAGAGATCTATTTTTTAGTATTATTAATAACTTTACGAGACAAAATAACTTCACAAAACAGAATATTATTTATTATGATTAATAACTTTCATTGAAAATGCGATTAGACGACAGTTGGCTTTAAACGTACACTGACTGACAAATGCTCAGATGAGTATATTCAATGATCGACTATATTTTTAAAATAAACTTCACGCGAAGGGATGTGCAAACAATTTTTTTTTTCTAAATTCAACCCATCTGACCTGCTAGAAAAACCGTCTGGACGCTATAAAATATGAAAATGGCTAGTACCGGTTACTACCTTATAATAAACTGCATCTCTTTCTGATGCATGCATTGCAGAATATTGAAGTCCAATTTGGCTAACTCCAGAATTTTTTGGTTGATATTCGACCTAGAGAAAACATTGGCAAAAGGATTGAGCATGCAATTACAATTTTCGAAATTTGAAGATAAATCAAATATATATATATAATTCAGAGTGTTCATACTTGAGCCACGAGCGGTTTTGTCCATATATTTCAATAAAGCACCTTGCCTCCCATCTGGGCGCACTGCAGTACCATGGGAACTCCAATGCGTACTTTACCTAAAGAAGAGTGATGAAGTTAAATCATTTATAAACCATGCAGGACACCATACCTTTTATAATTTAATGTAAAAACTTCAAAATGTTCTTACTGTTTACCTCTTCCAAAAGGCTTTCATTTACGTCGGTTACATCGCCCCGTCCTGCTAAAATTTGAGCTAGATATTCTCTTGTGAAAGCGTTCGCCTCTTTCATCACTTTTTCTCCGGGAAATGAAATGTCTGAAGCTCGTAGTAACGACAACATGCTTCTCACTCGTTTATCTCCAGTGAAGTTGCAGAAGAACTTCCCGTTTTCGCCCTTGAAATTCTCCAGTACACCTGTTTGAAAAGATCGTAATATAAGTATTCAATTAAATTGACAAAAATAAAGAAATAAAAGCAAACATTCTAGTATTTAAATATTCTTTTTATTACTGAATTCTAAATTTTAGAATATTTAAAAACTAACCACTTTGAACGAGACATAGTTAAACAATAACTTTTCACATTTCTTTCCCGTATATTGGAAGGAACATCAAAATAACCTCTTTCGGTATAAATAAAATTAGATTTAAAAGATATTTTAATAAATTAAGTAAAAATAAAATCAACAATTTGACGTCTATGAGTTTGGATAGAGAGTGATTATATGTTTTGTTCCAACTTTACTTGATGTGAAATCATTTGTTTAACTCCTTCCTTTAATAAAAATAATATATTAGACAAAATAATTATATAATTCTAACTAAACTTACAAAAATAAAATATCGATAACTATGTTTATTACATTCAATTTTTCCAACACATCTATACACGGTTCATTAATGACATTTTCTCACTAAAGATTATATAAATAAAAAAATATCTATCTATATTACCTTATTTTATAAATAACAAGTGCATGTATTACTTTCAATTCTTTCTATGTTCTTTAAAAGCATCTTCCAAATAAATAAAATATTTTTTTTCTTATTAGATAAAAAGCATCATCTAAATAAATAAAATGTTTTTTTTTTCTTCTTCAAAATTTGTTAGATATTTTTCAAAATAATATTTGATTTATAAAAAATGGAAGTCTTTAATTTTTTTTAAATAATCAATTCATTTATATAATTAAAAAAAATAACATTTACAAAAAAAATCACTCTTAATCTAATTAATAATTATACACATAAACAAATTAAACTACAACCTAGAAAAGGTTTCTAACTAATGCGTCAGCGGATAACGGCTTTTATAAGCTCATTTATTACGCATAAGCTATGAGATTCCAATCTCGGACGGACTTAACAAAATTCCTACAACATCAACTACGCTGTAGCCATGCTATTTGTAATCGAGGAGACCATTTAATAATCATCTACAAGAACATTAAACAGGTTATATACCTTAGTTGAGTTTGGAGGTTGTGTAAAGTTTGATATTTATTAACAAACACTTTCACTTTTAAATAAGAAACGTCCACAATTCAACATAGCTTTGCACGATGCACTGAGCTTTTTCACTTATACAGCTCAACAATATTAAAAAATATATTTAAGCTTAAAATGGACGCAAATGCAGTTGATATCACCTGAAGATACGTTATATCGATGTAGTCGGAGAGCACGTAATCCTAATGCTGTTGCGTTCAGATCTTTGCTGCGGGAATCTCTTGATCCCACCCCGATCCCCTTTTCGTTCCAACATCTACTCACCTCAAACAGTCAGCTTTGAACGAAAGAATCGAAAACAGCCCAAAAAATTGATGTGCAGATATATGTAAACTCTAAATTAAATTTCCCCGTGTGTGGAAATGACTAACCCGTAAACGTAATCAAGAGCAGCTGTTTTTATTTCAAGTTGAAAATGTCGATCAATTCCAAGGCATTCCATTGTGTCAACTATCTGAAGACGTTTGATTAAATCGTAATTGGCATCTTCCATTTCGCTCGAAAGTAAATGCTTGATCTCCCCAATAAGCTTTCCAACGCGTTCATAATATGCAGGCGCCTGCTTCCAGTTCAGTGCAGTGCAATTAAAATATAAAATATATAGATGACGAAGATAGAGATAAGAGCCATGATAGACTGGTAGCTAACAACAAACAGAAAACTAAAAGCAAAGAATCAGCATATGACAAAGCTACAGAGAGACTGAAAGTATACCCCATAGGGCGAGTTGAGAGACAGTATGAACTCATCGTCCCACACATTTCCGTGATGATTGGCAGTGCGTCGAGGGATGGAAATTTCATCGCTGAATTTGGTGCAAACAGATTCCGAAATCTCAGCCATAAAACTACACTACACTCTGCTATGCAATTTAACACTACACTTTGCTATGTCATGAATGGACGATATGGGCTCACTTATATAGACACTTGCGTGTTGTATAAGTATATGAAGTAAATATGCTTTTTAACATTTACATTATGTAGTAATTTTTTATTAAGAGAGGAAAACATCAACGCTGGAGCAGGTTCGGATCCATACATTGTAAGTTGGTGGACTTCTAGTATATTTGAGATATATTTTTTATTATTTCCAAGAAAACCACCGTTACCGAAGATATCGAAAAAGCCAGATGAGGGGAACGTCGAATATTATATTTACTCATTTTAGTAAATATGAGATAAATTACTTACGATGTAAAAAGGCTTACTGAATAGTAAAAAAAAACCTATACATGTATTTTTTTAAGGGTGGAAAAGATCAACGCGGGAGAAGGTTCGTATCCGTGGTTTGGAAGTGGGTGGGCTGCTAGTAAATTTGAGATATAATTTTTTATCATTTCCAAGGAAAACACCATTCCGGAAGATATCCGAAAAGACAAACGAGGGGCACGTCGAATATTAAATTTACTCATTTTAGTAAATATGTGATAACGTACTTACGAAGTATAAAGGCTCCCTGAATACTGGTAAAAAAAATAGAATATTATAGGCTAGGGCAGTGGTTTAATTAACGTTAATAGGTAACAATTCATAACGATTTTAATTAACTTTAATTGCTAACCATTCATAACGATTAGATTAAGGGGTAATACACATTAAAATACTCATATTTTAATATAATATTTTAAAAATAATTAAATTATATTTTTATTTTAAATTCTTTTATTTTTAGTTATAAAATAATTAATATAGGCATTAATTATATGGGCATTTTAAAAATATAGAACAAAATGTGTCCAAAGAAGTTTTCAGAAAAGACTAATCTAATAAATTTGAGATATTTTTTTATTACTGTTTAAAAAAAACCTTTAGGGATGATTTGAAAATAAATAAATGTGGCCAAATAATATTATAAGATAAATAGTAAAGAATGAAAAAAAATAAATCAACTTTTTCTCAATACTTTATATAATATCATATTCATCTTAATTCTAAATCCACCAAGTGTCCATAGGAATCAATCTCCTTTCACTAGCTCAAATAATTTGATTCATCTAGATTAATAAATCTAGAGTTTATGGATCTAAGTTTATTTAATTATTAATTATAATTATATTTACTAATTATATTTTATTTATTTGACTTAAACAAAAAGTTGTATATATATATATATATATATATATATATATATATATAAAAGTTGAGTGAGTAGAAATATTACAATACAGTATCTTTATCATTTATCTAGAATTATAATTTTTGGGGATATGTTTTTTTTAAAGAATATGATATTAATAAAAATCTACATACTAAAATCTATATAATAGATTTCCATTAAATCATTATATATATATATATATATATATATATATATATATATATATATATATATATATATATATATATAATTCTTATTACATGTTATTTATTTTATTAATTAATTATTAATAATAATAATTTAAAATAATATTATAATTTTTTAGTTCAAGTTTTCTACACTAATCTTTTGATAATAATTTTTTTCTAAATTAATTAGAATGAACAATTTTACAATTCATATTTCAAACCAATCAATACTATTCATTATCAAAACACTTCGTATGAGAAATATGATTTATCACAAAAGAATAAATAACATAGAGATACAAAAAGAAGATTCAAAAATTTAAGATAAACTCATAAAATTCTAAATCTTAGAAAATATTTAAAAAGTCAAAAGCTAAAAACCCCTATATCCAACCAATAATAATCTAATAAATAAACTCTAAGATATTATACATGTAAAAATTGGTAAGCAATTTTATAGTTTATTTATTTTATTGTTTTTAAACTATCATTTCAATAATTAAACAATCATTTCATTCATTGAAATGATTGTAAAATGACAATTAAAAAATCATTTCATTTAAAAATGATTGTAATATAATGATAATGTTGGACATGTCTTAGGCAACAAGTAAGTTCATATTATGTACAAATAGATTAGGTGTGATAATAAAGGTTATAGGTTAGAAGTCATTATTTCCTGATGTGAATGAGTAAGAATCTTTATCATACATTTAGTAAGAACTGCTTGTCTGATTAGTTTAATGAATTGGCTTTCTTCTCGAATGAATAAGACGACCAGCTACTTGCGAGCGATATACTTATGGTCCACCTTATTCATTTGGAGTGTATTTACCAGCTACATACGAACGATATCGTTCTGATCCAGCTACCTCTTTTGAATTGATAATTTACTTTTGTTTGAAGAGATGTTTTCTTGGATTGAAAAATAGTTATTTAAAAAAAAAGATACAGTAGTTTCAAGTGATGGAGATATGGAGCAGTGAAAGGTTTAACTTTCGAAGGAAATTCAAAACATTCTGGACTGTAATGTGATATCTCTATCATTAATTCAAATCCAAAAGTTTATAATAATTAAATGAGAGTAGGTTAATTGCTTTACGTCTTATAATAATAAAATTCCTTAAATAATAAATAAGAAGAACGAAGATAAGATGAATCCCAAATACTATAACAGTCACTCAATTTCATTCAATTCTCCCCAAAAAAAAAGCAATGATTGGTGTCTCCAGTTTTCGAGTGTTTTTATGTTTACATTTTCTGATGATGGAGGAAAGTGAACTATATAGTAATAATACTACACCTTGCTTTAGACTTTATGGTTAAAATTACTTATTTTTAATTCCCAAAAATGACGTGCGTAATTCCGTATTCTCGTATGACAAATCTGATTTTCTCAAACACGTTTAAAGACTTGGCTTTGTTCAAAGAATGAATAAGATTCATGTTACTCTCACTCGTATTGCTTTCCGGATTAACTTTTCTCTTCTCCAATGAATAAGGCTCATGTTACTCTCACTCTGTGTAACTGAAATCCGGAAGGATCTGCTACTTGCGAATGATATACTTTTGAAGTGAGTACATTATTTTTTTTATTTCGAGATGTTTTTCCTTCGATTTAAAAATTACAACGGTGATAGACCAACGTATCAGCGTCAGACTCCCGACGTGTCTATATCTCACACAGAACTGACCAATGCGTTAGCAATTCACGGATGGCAGGTGACGGAATTTGCAATTGGACTCGTGCTTTGACTATATTTCACACAGAATTTAACTCCTAACTTCTAATTGTAACTATGGATTATACATTATAAATTACATATCCAATTAACACTTGCGACAAACCTGTACAATCATAGTATAAACACTATTCCCACTATTATAATAAAACTTGGCCTAAGGTTTTCAAGTGGCAGACATAATAAGTTTCTGTCAACATGTCAAAATTGAAGTTGACAACTGTACTTTATTGCAATTGAATGTACCACATTGCAATGAATACGTAACAAGATTTGTGGACATGCATTGGGTTCATCCAGTCGAAGATGATTAATATAATAAATTAGCAATTCGTATGCATTTGATTAACTCTGCCATAGAGGGTTTACAGATTAAAACTGTCACCCTTTCTACCCTTGATTTGCCCAAGCTAAAGACCTAGGCTCATTTCTCATTTAGGGTTTTGAGTTTGATTTTGGGAATGTTTAACCGTAAACCCTAACCGCTTCCCCATTCGCTCGAGCTACCGCTAGAGCTCTACTCGTTGCCTCACGACAGGGTCATCATGCTCTAGCGCTTCTCTCGAACTTCATAGTAGAATTGCTATGCCTTCCTTCGCCTGGCTAATCGTTGCAAAGACTCACCTTCCGAATACAATGAAATACTTTCCACCTTGATCATGCATTTCTCCCTCCATCAAGATGGTTCTTTCATAGTCTGTAGGTTCTTCAAGGTATGCTAGGTTATTACATGTTTTATAGGTTTTACAGTTGTTCATTGAACTTAGTTTTCCAATTTAATCACTGTGTTTTTTTTAGCTTCACGAGTCTTGGATTAGCGGTGGACCTATCCTTCATGCTCTGAAGATGCCAGATATATCCTTACTTGCGGAGAACACTGCACGTAAAAGTTTATTATACTATAGTTTGTTCTGCATTTAGTTTACTATCTCCTCTCTACTCATACTTTGTAGGTTTTAACCCTGTATAGAAATTATCTGCAAATGAATCTTAAAGACAGAAAATAAACAATAGTGAGAGCATAAAACATAATACAGATAAACACAGAGATATTCCCCTGGATCCCAAATCGAGACGACCAACTTGATTTTTCATTATTTTCCTTTTAGTGTTACAACACACACATATATATATGCCGAAGCATACATAAACCCCAATCCATTAACCCTGGATTAGAACATAACCGTAGTTCCCTTGACTCGATCTACATTGTACCCCAAAACCATGTGCAAACCCATGCACCAAACCATGGGCGGATCCGTCCACCAGAAAATAAAGACCAAAATTTTTTTCTAGGGTGCTACCTCGGACCCTGACAGGGGGGGATACTACGCCCTCTATGAAGCCCCCGACGTTTCACCCAATGCAACGTACACGTGGACAGAATATAACACATACCAAACATCCTCCCACTTGTTGTTTTATTTCCAAAGGGGGCCACAGGAAAGCTTAGTCATTAGCCAAGTTATGCAACGCCCATTGTTTCTCTACCCCAAGAGAACTTCTGAGTGCTTACAGATTTCATCAATGCATCTGCCACATTCTTTAAAGTGTCCACCTTTACTAGCAACACCCTTTTAGCCTCAACCATATCTCTCACAAAGTGATACTCAACATCAATGTGCTTTGTCTTTGGATGATAAGCAGGGTTCTTAGCCAAGAAAATTTCACTTTGGCTATCACAATATATCCTTATAGCTTGCTGCACCAACCCCATACTTGATCACAATCTTTGCAACCAAGCTGCTTCTTTTCTTGCATGAGTTGCTGCTATGTATTCAACATCTGTAGTTGAAAGAGCCACTACAGACTGTCTTTTACTCATCCAATTGACTGCACCTCCAAATAGGCTAAACACATACCCACTTGTATATCTTCTTTGGTCTAGATCTCCAGCCTAGTCTGCATCAACAAAACCATGAATGTTCGACACTCTTTCCAATCTTGGTCTTCCCTGGTAGCACAAACCATAATCACTAATGCCTCGTAAATATCTGAAAACCCGCTTCACTGTTGTCCAATGCTCCTTCCTTGGGTTTGACACAAACCTGCTCAGTACTCCCACTGCATGTGCAATGTCTGGTCTAGTATAGACCATTGCATACATCAGGCTACCCGCTGCACTTGCATATGGGACACAGCACATATCCTCCTCTTCTTCTTGTGTCTTGGGACACTATTCAACAGATAGCTTTGTACCTACAGGAATCAGAACATTCACTAGTTTACTATCCTGCATATTGAACCTCTGTAATATATTCTCGACATACTTCCTCTTGTTTAACCAGAGCTTCCTCTTTGCCTAATCTCTCTTAATTTCCATGCCCAGAATATAGTTTGCAGCACCAAGATCCTTCTTGTCGAATTTGGAGAACAGTTGGGTCTTCAAATATTTGATAATTTCTTTGTCATTTCCAATCAACAACATATCATCCACATACAAGACCAAATAAATAACACGATCACTAATTCATTTAAAATAAACATAGTGATCCTCCTTGCTTTTGGTGAAGCCAAGTCCCCTTATGTAGGTATCAAATTTCTGATACCACATCGTTGGTGACTGTTTTAACCCATACTGAGACTTCTTTAACCCGCATACTATTTATTTCTTCCCCTTCACCATAAAGCTTTCAGGTTGTTTCATGTAGATCTCCTCTTCCAGATCCCCATGAAGAAATGTTGTCTTCACATCCATCTGTTCTACCTCAAAATCAAATGCAGTAGCAACAGATAAAAGTAATCTAATAGAAGTAACTTTGGCAACAGGAGAAAAAATATCACCAAAATCAATTCCCAACACCTGGGAATAACCTTTTTCTACCAACCAAGCTTTGTATTTCTCCACGTTTCCTTCTACATTCATCTTCTTTTTAAA
The DNA here is from genome assembly GCA_034641835.2 of Pinus albicaulis. Classification (NCBI taxonomy): domain Eukaryota; kingdom Viridiplantae; phylum Streptophyta; class Pinopsida; order Pinales; family Pinaceae; genus Pinus; species Pinus albicaulis. The sequence goes on along the minus strand of JAXQQM020075323.1, from coordinate 50,925 downwards.
CACCTATTTTCTCCTGATTGGCTTCCTTACAGCCGGCAACTCCACCAGATCCCATGCCTCATTTTTATGCAAAGATGCCATTTGATCAACCATGGCCTCCTTCTAGAGTTTTCCATCCTCTGAATCTACTGCCTCCCTGATAGTTCTGGGATCATGATTAGTTATAGTTAAAGAAAATTTTGAACAGAAAGCAGATGGACTATACCTTTTTGGTTGTCTTCTTTCCTGAGCTCATCTTCTCACAGTTGGAGTTTGTGGCTCTTCCTCTTTTGAGTCTTCTTTTGTTGTAGTGTCTTATTCATCCTCCTTTAGCTCAAACTTTATCTTCTCAGGTTCCTTTGGTATGACTTCATGTTTAACAACATCTTTCACCTCTCTAAACACCACATCTTAGTTGTACACAACCTTCCTTGTTTCTGGGTTCCAAAGCTTGTAACCCTTTAAACCATCCTCATACCCAATAAAGATGCACCTTTCAGATTTATTATCCAACTTGGTCCTTTTATCCTTTGGAACATGTACATATGCATCACATCCAAATACCCTCAAATGTGAAAGAGAGGGTTTCTTACCATTCCATACCTCATGTGGAGTCTTATCCTCCAATGCTAATGAAGGTGATATGTTAACCAAGTAACATGCAGTCTCTACTGCCTCAGCCCAGAATTCTTGTCCTAACCTGGTACCACTGAGCATGCTTCTTGCCTTTTCCATCAGCGTTCTGTTCATTCTTTCTACAACTCCTTTTTAATGAGGTGTGTATGGAGTAGTCTTCTTCCGTGCTATACCACACTTCTTACAGAACTTTTCAAATTCCTTCTTGTAAAAATCCCCACCATTATCTGTCCTTAGCACCTTTATCTTCTTCTCTGTCTGATTTTCCACCAGAGCTTTAAATTCTTTAAATTTGTCAAAGAATTAAGATTTCTTCCTCAAGAAATATATCCATGTATTTCTTGAGAATTCATCTATAAATGAAACATAGTACATAGACTTACCCAATGATGGAACCAAGACAGGTCCAAACACATCACTGTGCACAAGCTCTAATATCTTGTTTTCCCTCTCAGTACCTTCAGGAAAACACACCCTACTCTACTTCCCATATAGAAAATGTTCACAGAAATCGAAATCTAGAGAGCTATTAGACATACCTTCTACCATAACATTTCCATGCAGTATCCGAAGGCCCTTCTCTCTAATATGTCTAAGCCTTTGATTCCATAGCATATCCTTTTCTCCAGAGACTGCTAGGCTTTCCGATCCACATTCGGGAACCATAGAACTGTTACACCCAACAATAAAAGTGTCGCCTTGAAGCTTGTACAGAGTTCCAATCCGAACTCCTCGCATTAATGCCAGTGCTCCCTGAATCATCTTACAGGTATCTTTCTTGAACACTGTTTTTACACCTGCATCATCCATCTTGCTTACAGAAATCAGATTTTTGGCAAATGTAGGAATGTGCATAACACCAGGAAGTGTTCTAATCCTTCCACTTTGTAGCTTCAGCTTGACTTTTCCACGTCCGACGATTCTAGCCTCCCTATCATCACCTAAGAAGACATCACCAACATCATATTTCTCATACTCGCAGAACCACTCCCTATGGAGAGTGAAGTGAAAGGACGCACCCGAGTCAGTCAACCATGACTCATGACCTACAAAATTATTTGAAGAAGAAGCCAAATACATATCCCCACCTTCATCCGAGGTGGTTTTTTCCTCTCGAGAAGGAGCATCATCAAATCCCTTTCCTTTCCCAGGAGCTTTAGATCTGTAGTCCTTTTTGAAGTGCCCTTCCTTTCCACACTTCTAGCAAACCTTTATAAACTTTCTAGGAGATTTAGATCTCCCTCTAGATTTAGATCTCCCACTTGAAACCTTATTCTTGTTTCTATTTACGGGACCTTCCTTGTATAGATAAAGGCATCTTCATTTTTGACCCTCCATATTTCTCCGTCTTGTTTCCTCTTATAACAAGTCTAAGACAATATAATCAAATTCGAGTAGTTGTATTACTACCTGTGCAATAACTTGATTTGTCCCATAGTCCCCGGTGAGAACACAACAAGGCGATGCACTTATCTTCATCGATTTTAATATCAACATGTGTGATTTGAATTACCACAATATTGAAGGCATTGAGATGCTGCAATCATGAATCTCCATCCTTCATCCACCGAGTTATACATCTTTTTTTGTAGGAACAATTTATTCACCAAAGACTTAGATTGGTACAAATTCCTAGCTTGTCCCAAAAGGGTCTTCATCGTAGCTTCTAGATACATTCAACAATCTTGAATTTGAGACACACAAACATATTGTGCTCTTTTTCCTTTCAATCCAGTTTCTTCAATATTCATCTGACATTGTTGTTGGTTGCTTCTGAGATCTACACGATCCATGGTCCCTTATCCACGAGCGAGATCCTCCATCTTGAGCTTCCACAACTAAAAATTTGACCATTAAATTTCTCGATATCTATCTTCCATACTAACCATCTTCTTTCATCGCAAGAATTGATCCTGTGAGATCTCACACAGAAACGGGGTCTACCTCGGGCAGAAAAAAAAACCCCTCCTTGACCAGTGTCCCCTTGAAGCCGAAACTACTCGTGCAAATGTAGGTTTTTTTAAAATTTTGTAAAGAAATGATCTACTAACGAATCTTTAAGCATAAAACAAACAATAGCAAGAGCATAAAACATAAACGAGATAAACACAAATATTTTCCTTGGATCCCAAATCGAGACGGAAGATCAGGCTTGATTTTTCATTTTATTCCTTTTAGTGTTACCAACACATATATATACATGTCAAAACGCCACATAAACCCAATCCATTAACCATGGATTAGAACATAACTATAGTTCCCTTGTAGGATCTAAAAATGCTAGAGGTTTGAAAACCATCAATAATAAAACCTTGCAAACCCATGCACAAAACCGGGCGGGTTCGCCCCACTAGAAAGAGATATAACACAAACCCAAAAAAATATGAATTATGAGGAATCGAAGGGTTCTTGATTCCAATCCAAGCTTATTTTAGCTTGGGGTAGCCAAAAGTTGGTTCAAAGGTTCGGTGCATCAATGTTGTCATAGGCATAATTTCCATACTAATTTATTGGCCAGGTCATGATTTTGTTTATGGAGTTAATTATGTCTAAGTGTTCTGATATTTGAAATAATTTCATTATTTTGTTTATTTATATAAATATGTATGACGATTAAATTATTAAAAAATATTGTGATTATTATTTTTATTCAGTTAATTATGTCTAAGATCTTATGGTATTCGAAATAGTTAATAACGTTTCTATTGGATATAAAATTAGTTTCCTTATGAATATTAGTGAAAGTTACTATACAATATTTCATATTACAGTTGAATTTCTATTCATGTTTTGTGTATGAATCATCATTATAGTATTCTAGGATTTTCAAGTTGAATTTTATAACTTTTTGACGACGAGGAAGAAAAATACATTAAAAAGGAAATGTAAGGTCCATGAGTTAACCCCATGAAATTTTTATAGATCAGCCCAAGCTAGTAGGATATGATAAGTTGTAAGAGCTATTAGCTCATTTTTTAAGAAAATTCTATTGGGCTTACATGTTAGCAAAAGCGATACCAACACAAAGTATATACATAATTTTATACAAAAGTAAAGATAATAACTATTTATAGAATATATAAAAAAAGTGTAGATGGATTTTTACGAGATGGTATGAGAGCGGAATGCCACACTGGGATTTAAAAATGAATCATCATAGTGATAGAATAATATTTGTGATAATATAATATGATGATAGTAAATTATTTGTTTTAGGATATTGAGTTAGTAGTAAAATGACAGAGAACTCTCATACATATATCATCGGTGGAGAAGATTTGTATGTGGAGTGGGGTGAAGTTAGTACTTAAATACCATCTCATTTGTCGATATATTAAAAAAACTATAGAAAGTATTAGCCCGACTTGAGTAGTAATGAAAAACTACTAAAATCTAATGTAGAAAAAGAAAAGTTGATCCCAGAATGGTGAAAAATACATTGACAAGTGTAAGAGCATTAGGAAGAAAAGGAAGTGAAACAAAATATGAAAAATATGAAAGTGGAAAGTGATCATATTTATCATTGATCTGAAGGTAAAAATAAAGACGAGTTATCAATGGAGTTTAGAAAGATTAAACCCCCTAATTTTGATGAGGAAAAGAGGATGATGAGGAGGTGTGGCTACTAAACATGATTAAATATTTCGGAGTGAATGAGTGAGAGTAATTAAAGGCACACTTGGATATTTATTAGCAGTAAAAGTACCCTTTTGTGGGAGGAAGTAGAAAACATTACAAATTCACAGAGAGAAGAAATGCGGTTTCTTGGGGCCAATTCGGAAACAATTCAATTCAATGTGTAATACGTAGTGAGAGTTATTAGGATGATTGGGCCAAGGAATTTCACCCAAGATTAAGGTTCGGAAAACTCACCATGGATAGATTGTAGCTAAGTTCACAAACTTGTTCACAGTATGTGCCACATATTAAAACGAGAGAAGGCAGAAATCTGACAATTTTTAAACTATTTTCCAAACTTCCTATAAGAAAATAATTGAGTTTGATAACCCATAAATAATGGACAAAGTAGTGCGAGAAGGCTATATTATGTTATCGATAGTTCAATAATAGAAGTGTGGGAGAAAATCATGGAAAAAAAAGGAAATAATCGAGGTAGGAGGGGGATATAAAAAGAAATAAAAATTCTTAAGTTAAATTTTTTGGCAAAAGTAGGGATTTGATGAAATACAATTCCACTGCATAGTTATCTTGCTCAAAACCCACAGAATTGAACAACACGAAGAATAGAGGTGTGAAGGAATCATTAAAATGTTGGGGTTGCGGTGAGCCACACTTGTTAAAATATTTTCCACATAATCATAAAATCTATTGATAACATTAAGGGAATTTCAGAGGCCACATCGGTGAACGATATTTATCGGAATATTCCCTAGAATCAATGTAGTCTTAGAAAACGAGACAAGTGAAACACCAATCTCTCTTTATGAAAAGTTGAAATCGAAGGTACTATTCTAAACCAAAATGTGCATGTTTTAATTGATCCGGGGGCAAGTTAAGTTATATTGAGTCCCAAATAGTGGATAAATGTATTTGAAATTTGAAAACTTCAAAAATGCATGGTTATTAGGTGGGCAGAGGTATCAAAGGAAAGTAACCATTCCAAGTAAAAATAGTACCACATAAACTAAATAGTTGTTCTAAAACATTATATTTGAATATTATCCCTCTAGCATCTTGTGATCTTTGTTAATATCGATGGAATCGATAGAAAAAGATGAAGTTGTTATAAATTTAATACAGAAAATGGTTAATTGTGTGGACAAAATGGACATACATAGTTAATTGGGGGAAAGCCAAAAAACCTATATCGGTCACGAGAAATTTCAGCACTACGGTTGAAAATAAGTGAAAGAAAGGGGGTGCAGGTATATGGTATAGGTAGAAGCAAGTGAGCAGTTAATAGAGAAAAAGAAGTTTGAATGCTTTACTATTGGCTGGGAAATTTCAGAGATATTTTCCTAGAAGAAATTCTGGAGTTCCCTCACCATGAGGATATATATTTTGGATTATTTGGTGTTGGTTGTTGTAAATGTCACAGAGCCCATAAAAATGAGCACACGAGAGAAATTTTATAATTGAAAATGAAATTATAGGAACCCTTGAGCAAGGGTTACAGTGAACCAGTGTCTCAGGTGGGGTGTACTTGTAATTTTTGTTAAGAAAAATGATGAACATTGGGGTATGCATTGATTGCCACCAATTGAATGGAATTAATAATTAAAAATAAATATACATTGCCTTGAATTGATGATCTATTTGATCAAGTGAGAGAATCAACTATTTTTTCCAAAATTGATTTAAGAATTGGTTACCATCAGCTATCCATAAAGAAAGAGGATATTCACAAAACAAATTTTAGAACTAGATATGGCCACTATGAGTTTATGGTGTTACTTTTCAGTCTTACGAATGGCCCAAGAAATTTTATGTGCTTGATGAATAACATACTTATACCCTATCTTGTTAATTTTGTGCTAGTGTTAATAGATGATATTCTAGCGTATTCAAAGAAAGAAGAAGAACACAAAGAGAATTTAATATTAGTGCTACATAATATAAGGAAGCAGCAAATGTATGCGAAACTCAGCAAATGTGATTTTTATAAAGACAAGATACAATACTTAGGACATTTTATTTCTAAGGAAAGATTGTATGTGGATCCTGAAAAGATTAAGGCTATTATGAATTGGACGGTACCAAAATGTGTATAAGAAGTGTGCTCATTCATGTGAATTTCAATATATTATCGATGATTAATATAATAATTCCCAAGGATTGCTTATCCCATTACATCCTTATAGAAGAAAGGTGTAAAGTTCGAATGGACTACCAAATGTGAAGAAATATTTGATAAGTTGAAACAAGTGTTAACGAAAACCCCTATACTAAAAATTGCTCATGCAAAAGAAGAATTCACTTTTTGCACTGAAGCATGCATAGAAGGTCTTGGAGGAGTATTGATGTAGGATAAAGTTGTAATACCCTACGGGTCTTGGAAGTTGAAACTACATGAGAAAAATTATGCAATGTATGATTTAGAGTTAACAGAAATGATACATGTGCTTAAAATGTGGAGACACTACCTATTAGGAAAGAAATTTACACTACTAACTGATCAACCCAGTCTAAAATATTTTTTCAACCAACCAGGTTTAAATTTCCAGACAAAAAATATGGTTGGAATTTCTTGGTGATTTTGATTTTGAAATTCGACACATAAAAGGAAAGGAAAACAAATTAGTAGATGATCTAAGCAGGCATGCCCATGTGGTATTAGTAATGTCTACTAGTAGTGTAATTATATATTTCCTAGAGAATATTAAGGATCCAAAACATTAACACCTTCAATATTTATAAATTAAACATAAATTACAGCAAACCAAAAGTCCAGATTATGTTGAAAATTGAGAGAAAATACTTATTTCCATCAATTTTTTATATAGTCCTAATGTGAGTACTTAAAAAAAATAATATTATATGAGTATCATAGGAAACCATATGTAGGCCATCATGGGTAAAAAAAAATGATTACTACATTAAGGAATTTTTTTTTTCTAGGAATGAAGAGGGATGTGGCAGAATATCTAGCAAAATGTATTAAGTGTCAACCACTAAAGGTAGAGCATCAACATCCTATCATATTGTTAAACCCTTTACCCATACCTAAATGGAAGTGGGAGGTTGTCTTGATGGAATTTATCACTGGATCAACTAGGATAAAATACCAACATGATTCCATCATGGTGGTGGTGGATATGCTCACCAAAAGAACCCACTTTATTCTCGTGCAGTCTACGTTTAGGACAGCTCATATTGCTAATATTTTCATGAGGGATATCTTTCGTCTACATCGAATCCCTACGGTAATAGTGTCAGACATATATGCTAAATTTACCTCCAAGTTTTGGAAATAATTATTTGGGGGTATGGGAACACTATTGAACCTCAGTACAACATATCTGCCATAGTGACTGATGGGAAAAAAGAAAGGACTACTAAGATTCTGGAAGACAGGCTAAGAATGTACATCATGAATCAACCTACCAAATGGGAATATTTTTTTTATTTAGTATAATTTTTTTGAAACAATAGTTACCAAGATTATATTAAAATTATCCCCTTTGAGGCTTTGTATTGCAGGAAGTGTAAAAAACCCCTGAGTTGGATCCAACCAGAAGATAATATGTTATTGGGGCCAGATGCTTTCCAGGAAATGGAACAGGTAGTGCGATAAATCAGGTAGAATATTAAGACAACAAAACATCAGCAAAATAACTATGCCAAGAAAAAAAGAGTACATAAGGAATTAAAAATCAAGGACCATGTATATTTACGGGCTTTACCTAGAAAGAGTACTCTAAGCATAAGAACCTATGAAAAGTTGGGGCCACGATTTTGTAGGACTTTTGAAGTGCTGGAAAACATTGGGCCAATAGCATATCAACTTGCTTTACCCAACCATATTAGAGTTCATAATGTATTTCATGTGTCATTGTTAAAAAAATATATTCATGATAACTCTCATGTGATTTTTTGGAATCTGATACATGAGGAACCAAAATGGGATTCCCTGTTAGAGCCACTTCGTATCTTGTATCAGAAAGAGGCCATGCTCTGAAATCGATTTATCCCTCATGTTAAGGTGCAGTGGAAACACTTTAAACCCGAGGAGGCTACATGGGAGCGAGAAGATGGCCTGAAGGAATCCTATCCAACACTATTCTAGTAGTTAGGAAAGGATAATAAACACCAATGAAGGTGTTATTTTTGAGAGGGAGAAAACGTAATACCCCTATGTTGTTATGGAAACATTTTTATTTGTATTCTAATATTTATAGTATGTTGGCTACGGGGCCATGATTAATTTTTTATTAGGAAAATTTATGTAAGTAAATAAATAAATTGGATGAATAAATTTGGAAATTGTGACAAAGGAAACACTCGATTAGTAAAAATATATTTTCGTAAATCTAAATGCAAGTGGACTGAATCAAATTTTATTAAAATTTTCTTGAATATACTCAGTTGAATATAATACTGAGGAAAAATTACTGTGGGAGAGAAAATAAAACTTTATGAGGAAGAATAAAAAGAAAATCCTAGGTTAAAGGGAAACTAGATCCCTGAAATTCGGGACGTTTCCAAAAAAAAATCGACAAGAAAATAATGTTAAATAGGAATTACGAGGAATCACGAGGGGTTACTAATTCTAGGAAAGATTATCTTAGCTCACGGGGAGACATAAGTTGGTTCAAGTTTGTGTGGATCAGTGTTGTCACAAGAATAATTTCGAGACCAATTTTCTGGCCAAAAGTCATGATTTTTGTCGTTATTTGTCATTATTTTTTTCATTGAGTTAAACATGTTTGAGTGGTTACGGTATTTGATATTGTCGTTATTTTTTTTATTGAGTTAACTATGTCTAAGTGATTATGATATTCACAATCTTGTAATTATTTTGTTTATTGAGTTAATTATGTTTGAGAGATAATGATATTCGAAAATGTTAATAACTTGTGTTTTTGGAGATAAAATTAGTTTCCTCAAGAACATTAGTGAAAGTTTCCGTATAATATTTCATATCACAGTTTGAAATATTGTTCATGTTTTGTTTATGAATCACCGCTATAGTTTGCAAGATCGTTTTCAAGTTTAATGTTTATAGCTTTTTGATATCCAAGGAAGAAAAGTATTAACCCAAGAATGTAAAGATCAAATGTAACACTCTTACTCATCACAAATTTTTTTTCGTTTAGGAAATACTTAACCACTTTAGTTCCAAGTGTATTAAAACTGTTGTGGTGTATTGATTCTGGAACTTCATCTTTATCTTTGGCTAAGCAATTTATGCCATTTGTATTTCCTTGTTAACACATATCTATTTCTAATAATCATTCTCTTTAATGATAATGTATAAAATTACCATATATATATTTCTCTTATTCTCTTATAACCATATATATATATATATGCTTTTTATATATATTGTTTATCTATTAAGCTCCTTTACATTCAATGAGATAGACTTGACTTTTATGTAATGTATTAATTTAATACCTTTACAATTGTATCATATTTGTTTATCCTGAATGGAAAGTTCATACAAATGGTTTTTATATCTATTGATATCATTACATGTAACTATTGATCCCTTATAAGCATATAGTTCCCTTACATGCTAAGATCAATTACGTTCAACACGTTAACTTGACTTTTATCTCAGGCTTACAATTGATGCATTGTTACACTGTACCCCATATCAATATACGAAATTGTTACTTATACGAATGGGATTTAATGTAGGTTGATATTATTACGATTCTACCTACTTTACCCTCTTATGCCTCTTTGGAATCTATGCATAAATTGATTATTTAAACCTATTGGCATATTACATCTTTCGACTGATAACTTGGTTTTGTGGACCAATGACGTGTCCCTTTCTTATGATCTAGATCTACGAATGTTTGTTTCATCCGATGCAAGTAGACTTGATTTATCATTTAATATTCATGAATGTACCTTAAGCCTTTATGGTGATTTAATAATTCAATATGTTATGAGTACTACGACATTGATCCTGTAGATTTACATTGGATTTTTGGCGGTTTCGTTTATTTTATCGATTTACCAAAGGTACTCTCGATCTTTGTATATACCATTGATTTGTTGACAAATTGACGATTGGGATTTTAGGATGTAGATTAGGGTTTTGATGGACGTCATATTTAATATCCTGTCTTCTTCTTAGTTTATTCTTTCACATTTCATTTTATTTGCTCTCTTCGGAAGACTTAGACTCTGCCCTATATGGTTGAGTTTTGATTTAGTGCGTTCGAACCCTCGGCGTTTCGTTTCCATCCTTATGGACACACTTCCAGGTAATCTCCAGTTCATTTGTTCACCTTTCGATTTTAGGATACAACTAAATGTCTCCCTATAAGTTAACATATACGATTTATTTCCTATTTCGTCTTATAGTTCAACCTTTACGCTGATATATATACATACATACACACACACACACACACACATATATATATATATATATATATACTCACGCACTGTAAATAGATTTCATATGTCTGCAATGTTATTAATCATTATCTCTGTCTCAAAATCATTTATATGATTCATCTCTGACAATTTTTCCTGTGGATTATTGTTATTTTATGCTCAATCCTTACATTTTTATAAGTCTTCAATTTACTGGTAAAGGGACGTTTGTTCCCTAGTTAATATACAGATATGGAATTTGTTTATGGTTCAGTTATGCCTTTCTCTGAAATTGTTTTTGAAATTATATTTCTTCTGATATGAACCTTTGATAATGTAGACTACGACCATATCGTGGTAGTACAAAATCGATTCAATTCGATTTCTAACTATTTTAACCTCTACCTCGTTGACTAGTTTGTCCATTCAATAGGTATGGTTTTCGTCTCAAAAATTCGAACATCTACTTCATTGATTTCTATTTTCATTTTGAGGTCGTCGTTAAAAATTTTAACTAACCCTCGTCAATTTATCCACAGCCCTTTTGTATTCAAGGGTTTCAATTGATCAGGTAGAATTTAAGTCTGCATTTTCGTTAATGTTTACCCACTGTATAAGATTATTTTTTTTCCTTACTATAACTGAGTTCTTCTTTTTGTTGATGACCTACAGGTAACCTCAATTTTATTTTGTTGATATGACTTAATTCCATTACGGAAGCATGTCTCTCGTTCGAAGTTTAAACTCCATTTCCCCTCTGGTTTCAGGTCGGTATCAACTTTATACTTCCTTGGAGTAGCCCGCAATATTCCTCAGACTTCATTGCTAGCTTATTATAGAAATTTATATTTTACTATTAATAATATTAATTGTAATAATTGGCATTCCAAATTGAGATTCAGATTCGGTGTAAATCCAGTTTACCATGATTTTTCATTTATTTTTATATATATGTTAACTTAGAAGACATGCCGTGGAGTATAATACCTGTTTCGTTTTAATTTAATGTGTTTCCTAAGAATGGCTACAGTTTAAAAATACTTATTTAAAGTATAAGAAGAATGGTTATATTACTCTATATATTCTCAGATTGACTGTAAAATATTTTTATTCTCATTACAGTCCTTTTTATGAATCATATTTGGGTTTTACTGTCAATATTAAATTATGTTTAATAGTTTCTCTTTTCTGCAAATTTGTAGAATATAGCCCTCATTCTACTTTATACTTTTATTTATATAATTTCGGGTAAATATTGTTAAGTATAATTTAAATAATAACATTTTATATTATCCACTTAGTAGTAAAATGGTAACAGAACTACTAATAGGATTTGTACGTGTATTAATTGGTAAAGTGAACCGTTAGATGTACACTATTTAATTATATAATTATATGTATGGTTTCCTATTCCAATAGATATATGTTTATATAAAATGAACACTTTCTCATACTCCTCTCTACACTTATGCAACATTTGTTTGCATTCCAAAGATATAATCCTATGCACTTCTGCTTATAATAACATGAAATTACATCAAAATGTATAACTCTTCATTTACCATTATAGAATTTATCTGAGTTTTCTATTAACAGTTTCTATCTTACAACTAATTTTTTTATGCAATAGAAAAGAAATTCTTACTCAGATCAAATTCTCCTTTAGCTAGAAAAATTCATTTTATATGCATGAAATCCAACAATTTAACTTGCAGTAATTGTATAGACTTTAGCATTTATTTATTTTTAAATTCATAGTTGATTTATCATTCTATAAATCTAACTGTCCGTAGTTCAACCATAGATATATCTGTGCATTACAGAAGTAGATTAAAGTTACATACTTTAATCATTTAAGCGAGTATTATATATCTCCAGATTTAAACCAATATTTGGCTTACAAACTTTAGAATATTAATTTCTTGTAACTAACTCTGTTAAATGTATGAATTTATTATTTACAACGTATCATTTTAATTTTTCATATTCAAATAAAATACGAAAATTTCATAAAAATCTCTATAACATAATATCATAGATTATATGTGCGTACCACAATTTTTCTATGACCAATCCTCCTAACCATATAATTCCTCTATCTCAAGAACTCACCCCCGAGTTGAGATCTTCTCAAGAACAAACCAACCTCAATCTGTTCTAGAGTAGCTTATTTAAGCTATGCTCTCCCCAAAGCCTATTTCTAATTCTGCGTCTAGAATTTCAGGATGCTTTTATTCCTGTTTGCCTAGGCTTCCCTTATTTAAGGAATTTTAAAGTTGCTTTCTAATTTTCCAGCTTTTTACCTCTTCCCAACTACTTTCCTCATCATTGGGGGGAATTTAGATTTTTCCTCAAAAATATAAATTAGAAATAAATTATTTCAAGGCTTTTTGAAAGATTTTGGGGAAAGTCTTAACCTCTTTCCATAACCTCATGGATTAGGCAAGTGATCTCAAAATTCTCATTTTGTCATAATTCACACAAACATTTTATTTATTTTTCATAAATAAATAATTAACTACATCCACACAACAATTATCCATTGGGGTACACTCCCCTTTGGACTTAAGTTCAAATGTCTAACTTGAAAAGCATAAAACTAGGGGTGTTACATACTCCCCCTCTGAAAACAAACACCGCCCTCGGTGTTAACAACTAACTGCTAGAGTTCATTTTGAAAAAAAATATGGATATTTTTCCGTTATTTCAACTTCTCTTTCCTATGTAGCCTCTTCCACAGTAAAGTGTTTCCACTGCACCTTTACTCTGGCTACTGTTCGATTTCTCAATTCAATTTCTTCCCGCTCCAATATTTGAAGCGACTCTGGAAGGAACTCCCCTTTTGGTTCCACTTGTATCACATTCCAATCAACAATATGAGAAGCGTCATGTACATATCTTTTTAATAACGAAACATGAAACACATCATGAAATTTAACATGGGGAGGTAAGGCCAGTTTATAAGCCACTGGTCCCACCCTTTCTAACACCTCAAAAGGGCCATAGTATCTAGGAGCCAATTTTGCACAGATGCCAGCATAAAGTGTGCTCTTTTAGGGTTTAAAACACAGATACACATGATCACCCACTTTGAACTCTCGGTGCACTCTCTTCTTATCGGCATAGCTTTTCTTTCGATCTTGTGCTGTCTTGATGTTTCTATATATTTTTTTGACAATCCTTTCCATTTATTGTAGAGTATCTAGCCCAACTACTAGCTTATCTTCAGGCTGGCTCTAGCTTAAAGGAGTACGGCACTTTCTTCCATAGAGTGCTTCAAATGGACTCAATTTGATGGAGGATTGGTAGCTATTGTTATAAGAAAATTTGACTAAATGTAAGTAGTATTCCCATTTTGATGGCCTATCCATCACTGTAACACCCCTATTTTTATGTTTCCTTCAAGTTAGACATTTGAACTTTAATCCAAAGGGGAGTGGACCCCAATGGATAAGTATTTTGTGGATGTAATTAAGTATTTAATTATGAAAAATAAATAAAATAATTCTGTGCATGTTGACCAAATGAGAATTATGAGATCACTTGCCAAATCCATGAGGTATGGAAAGAGACTAGGACTTTCCTGAAAAATCTTTCAAAAATCCTTGAAAGAATTTATTTCCAAATTATATTTTTGAGGAAAAATCTAGTTTTCCCCAATGAGGTGGAGAGTAGTTGGCAAGAGGTAAAAAGCTAGGAAAAGTAGAAAGCAGCTTTAAAATTCCCTAAATAAGGGAAGCCTAGGCAAACAGGAAGAAAATCATCCTGTAATTCTGGACGCAGAATTAGAAACAGGCTTTGGGGAGCAAAAGCTTAAATAAGCTATTCCAGAACAGATTGGGGTTGGTCTATTCTGGGAGATGATCTCAGCTTGGGGGTGAGTTCTAGAGATAGAGGAACTCTAAGGTTGGGAGGACTGGTCAATTACAGAAGTGGTATGCCTAGAATGTTTAAGTATGGTTGAAATTCTTATTACTGTGTTGTGTGATCTATGACTGTAGATGTTATTTCATTTTAAATCTGAATTTGATCTTCCATACTTTTAACAGAATTATTGAGAATAAATTAATCCTCTGAAATATGTAGAGTTGTAGGAATAGGAATTATGGGGAAAATCATCCAGAAGTTCTAAACCTGTTGCTGGTTCAAATCTGGAGATTTATACTACTCCCATAATCCATTAAGACTATAACTTTAATCTGCTTCTGTGAAATTAATAATTTAATTATGTGTGAGCCAGGAATCTAGAAGTAGAAGACTCTTTATGTACTGGAAGAAAATGTAAATATTAGGTGCAAATATAAAACTTATGAAGAGTATGCTTGTGTATCTGGTAAACTACTGCAAAAAGAAAACAAATCTGAGCTGAACAATAATGAATAGTAGTTCACAGAACGATGTATATTCAAATAGAAATTTGGAACAACACCAAAGAAATTAATAATACCATAATGCCATAAAGAGTAATTAAGAAATTTCCTCATTCTATTTAATAAATATTTATCTATTTGTTAGATAAATTATTAACTAGATGAGTTGCATGCAGACTAGGTGTAAGCATGAAATCTTAATCAAATTGACAATCTACTATTATATATATAGTAGTGAAATGTCAATAGTGAAATCCAACTATTTATATATCAGCAGAGAATTATGATTTGAAATTAGCATGAGGAGTGGAAAATCTCTGGAATAAGTACTAGAGATAATTATTAAAAACCAACAACTGAGAATTCTAAGGTAGTGGTGAGGTAATTGCCAAAAATAAAGAGTTTCACTTTAGCTGAGATAAAAATTTCAGATACAGGACTTTCATTGAATTAATGCTATGCATAGAGAACAAAAAGAAGGATGACCTTCTACACAGTAAAGATTATTCAGGTAAGAACATATGTATAACTAGAAAGGAAGCATATAAAAATATCTGAGTCCATAAAATAATAGCAGTACATAAAGTAATAAGGTTCAATTTTGAGTACAGCATACTCAAACCCTCTACTGTCACCAAAAGGTATATTTTAAAAATTATTAAAATGTCCAAATCTCAAGAGATTCGATTTACAGTCTACACTGAACTAGGAAATAGAAATTAAAATGTTCTGGGGTAACTCCATTCCTTTTCGAGAATAACTGGTGAATACCGACCTAGAATAGGAGTAAAATGAGCATTAACCCCTAAACGTCACAATAAATAGCTTGGAAAATAACCTCGTTGTAATTTCCAATAATGTCAGTTACCTTTGTACCTACACGATAGCAGAATGAGTTAGAGACCGTCGTAAGGCTGTGTGTAAACAAGACGATATAAATAAACGATAGCAATATTAAATTTATGGTAATAATCGAAGGAAAGAGGAGAAGGAAAGAGGGGCATTTAAATAGTCGTTCTCACATGAGAGAGAGAGAGCCAGAGTGAAATGAAATCCTGATGAATTACCAATAGAGGAAAAATTAATAAACCCTGGGTGCATACTCAAATAACAATTTCGATAATAATAAACCCCATAGCAGGGCAGATTTGTACCTAACCAAATCGAGGATGGGTGCATTCCAAACACAGATACGAAGAAATCTCTTCATCATTCCATGGACGATGTGGTCATGTCAGATGAGTGCTGAGAAAAAAAAAACCATAACCTCAGATTTATTGAAAAAAAAATATATAAACACACAGGCATCGTGTACCTACTGTAGGAGGCACGAACGAGGGTTAGCATAAAACAGATTAGTTAGAGCAGAGAGCTCTGTGGCATACATGAAGAAATCAAATTGTGTGCAGACTAGTGAAAACGATTAGTGCTGGGGATAAAATTCCCATGCCAATACGATGTAAACCAAATTAACACGCAAATCGTATCATGAAATGTAGGATATCAATATTGGTATAAGAAGGAATGTAGAAATAAATCTTAACACATGAACAAAAAAAATTATGAAAACAAATATAACGAAGCCATGTGGCCTGGATAACACAACCATGGACGTTTTGGGATTTTTCTAAATCCTTCCAAATACAAACCACAGAGACTCATGAAAATGAGGGGATCATTATACTATGCTATACAAATTCCATACGTGTTGACTTACATAACACTGGTGACGAAAATAAGATACGAGCCACAGTCCTTAGTATCTTGAAAAAAAAACAAAGAAAAACTCAATGTTTGTACCAAGTAAGTTATGAAATGAATACCATACCTTGGGTAATGAGGGATGAAGCGTCGACGGGCAAAAAATTCTTGCCATAGTGCAGAGGTGGCACATACACTTCACCAGGGAAGGAGGCCAGCAGAAACGCACTCTGAGAATGGAGAGCAAAGAAATAAACTAGCATTGAGACAGTGAGTTTTATACAAATTGGAGCCATAAACCCTAGACGCATCCAATCATCCAGGTGGTAGCCATTGGTTGGTCCACACACGGATGGAGGAGCGTCTGAATGATATGACCCAATCCTTTCACATTAAACGCCGAACGTACTATGTTTATTACCAAACGTACCAGTGCAGAGAGGAGCATTTAACCAAGCTCGGTGATTCACCATTAAAAAAATATAAAATACCACATATCTGGATTCAGAAATCCGAGAGGAACAAAATGCTGATGCTAAGGTACGTGCATCGAATTCCAACGAGAATGAAAAATAAGACAGGTGAGACAAAGTACCTACTCTAAATAAATTGACATGAGACGCGGAACAATATATCAATATATCACTTGAACGTCACATATGCCACATGAGAACAGAGCATTCGTTGCATTAAACGTTGGGGTGAGAAATCGAACTCATCGTGAGGGATAATATAATAGCCACGTCGAAATATATGGTTTGAAAATCCCATAGCGTATGATGGAACGTGACCATAGTCACGATTTATATTATGGGTGGAAATAAATTTTATAAATCCCTATGAATAGAAATGTATACACCATGGGAATGCTATAATAAATATCATAATCGAACTTTGGGTATAAATGAAACCATAAATCCATAGAGAACAACATTTTAATGGTCTCAATAGAATGATAGGGGTCAAATTTAAAAAGGAGAGTTAAGAGAGAGAGGGCAAGTCTAAAGCGAACACTCTTGGCAAGATGTACCATTATGTATACAATTTTAAATTATTATTGAAATAAATTAAATTGTACTGATATAGCCAATATGAAGGGTGAACTTTCTAAAGGTATGCACTATTTCTATCAAAAGGAATTAATGCATTAATAAATTTAAAAAAAAAAAAATTTAGTGGAGAGTGAGGTTCGTTACAAATGGTATCAGAGCTCATGTTAGATAAAAATGGGCTATTGTTGTGCTCACTGTATAAATTATTTCTTGTTGAAATTTTTTTTTATTACTGATAAGTGTTGTTTAGTGTACAGTGGCGCTAAAACAGAAAAGTCAAATGGCTGAAGGTGATGAAATTTATGTTGATGTACGTGATGAAGATAATACACCAGATTCGAATGCTCCGGTGATGGCTATGTGGCACAGTTTGCAACGAGAGATGGTTGAGCTAAGAAGCCATAATGATCGACTATCATTAGCCAGTGAGGAGTAGGAAAAGATCATCAGAGAATTGACCTTGCGGAATAGCCAAGAAGGTGAAGGTTCCGGAAAGAGGAAGAAAGGCAAGTTCTCTGATGATTCTGAGGAAGAAAACACTACTAGACATTAGTATAAGCAGAAAAAGGAATTACAGGGGGAATTCTGAAAGATCAAACCTCCCTCCTATGATGGGGAGAAGGAGGAAGATGCTGAGGCCTGGTTGTTGAATATGATTAAGTATTTCCAGGTCTATGAATATGAAAGCAATCTTAAGGCTAGATTAGCTATCTACTAGCTATAAGGTAAGGCTACTTTGTGGTGGGAGGAGATGAAAATGGTCCATGCCATTGATGAAAAACAGTGATTTGGGAAGATTTCCAAGTCAAGTTTAAAAACCGCTATTTGAACGAATGTTATTATGATGATAAAGCAAAGGAATTCCATGAAATCAGACTAGGACATCTCACTATCGATGATTTTTTCACCAAGTTTACAAATCTGTTAAGATATGTCCCTTACATTTGGGAAGAGAAGGCAAAGGTGCAAAGGTTTTTGAACTGTTTTCCTATTGTGTACAAGGAGAAGATCGAGTTCGATAACCCAAAAAATATGGACAAAGCAATGAGGAAAGCTAGATTATGCTACCAACAGTTTAAAGGAAAGGGTGAGCATGGTAAAGGCTGAGTAAACAAAGGTGAAATCAAAGGAAAGAAACAAAAACTAGCTTACTTAAAGAACTTTGGTACGCATCATCAGCGGAAAAAATTTAATAAACCAGAAGAAAGTCAAACTACTCAGTCTCAAGTTGGTTCCAAAGAGCTAGATGGAGATAATAAGAAGGAAGGAATAGTTAAAATGAGGGAACCTTTGAAATGTTGGGGTTGTGGATAACCTCATATGTTGAGGGATTGTCCCCACCGAAACATTCAGATGATTATGAGGG
Source organism: Pinus albicaulis (assembly GCA_034641835.2). Taxonomy (NCBI): domain Eukaryota; kingdom Viridiplantae; phylum Streptophyta; class Pinopsida; order Pinales; family Pinaceae; genus Pinus; species Pinus albicaulis. The sequence continues at coordinate 31,804 of JAXQQM020075323.1, read as the reverse complement.
ATCGAGAAGCTACCACAATAAATGACATAGCAAGAAATATACCCACTATCAGTGCAACCTTGGAGAATCGACAAGCAGAACACGAAGCTACCATGGTTGACATGGAAGGTAAGATTGCTGACCAATCTGTTATAGTTTTAATTGATCCGAGTGTTTCTTTGAGTTACATTAGTCCACAAGTTGTAGAAAAATGAAATCTCAAGAATGAAAAATTTCAGCAGTCTTGGTTGCTCCAGTTAGCCACTGGCACCAAGAGGAAAGTAACTCATATGTTACCTCAAACAACAATTAAATTAAATTATTATCAGACAGAAGTAAATTTAAACATTCTACCCTTAGGCTCATATGAAATGCTGATAGGAATGGACAGGTTGGAAAAGAGAAAGGCTATGATGAACTGTTGGGATAAAACTCTGCATTGCATAGATGAGGAAGGGAAACCTTTTATTCTCAAGGGAAAACCAAAACCAATATCTGTAAGACAAATATCAGCGCTGCAATTAAAAAGAACATCTACGAAAGGATATCAAGTATATGCAGTACATGTCGAAGAAATAGGACAACAACCTGAAGAAAACCTACTGGACATTCCGCCAGTAGTAAGAGAGTTTAAGGAAGTTTTTCCAGATGAGATTCCTCATCTTCCGCCCAAAAGAGAGATTTACCTTTCAATCGATTTGGTGCCTGGAGCAACACCTATTTCTAGAGCCCCTTATCGAATGAGTCCCCCTGAACTCATGGAATTGAAAATGCAATTGGAAGAATTGCTAGATAAGGGTTATTTCAGACTGAGTGTATCTCCTTGGGGAGCATCGGTGCTGTTTGTCAAAAATAAGGATGGAACCTTTAGAATGTGCAGTGACTATAGTTAGTTGAATAAGTTGACAATTAAAAACAGATACCCTTTTCCCCGAATTGATGATCTTTTTGAACAAGTAAGAGGAGCTTTAGTATTTTCTAAGATTGATCTAAGGACTGGTTATCACCATCTCAGAATTAAGAAGGAAGACATTAGTAAAACAAATTTTCGAACCAGGTATGGTCACTACAAATTTGTAGTCCTACCTTTTGGTTTGAAAAATGCCCCTGCCACCTTTATGTGCTTAATGAATAGTTTTTTAAGCAAGTACTTGGATAAATTCGTACTAGTGTTCATAGACGATATTTTAGTTTATTCAAAAAGTGAGGAGGAGCACAAAGAGCACTTGAGGATAGTGTTGCAAACTTTGAAAGAAAACCAGTTATATGCCAAATTCAGTAAATGTGAATTCTATAAGGAAAAGATCCAATACTTGGGACATCTTATTTCTGAACAAGGGTTGGCTGTTGACCCTGAAAAGATAAAGGCTATTAGAGAATGGCCGGTGCCAACTGATGTTTCAGCAGTGAGATCATTTATGGGAATTGCAGGTTATTATCGCAGATTTGTGGAAATATTTTCTGCAATAGCATATCCCATAACTTCAATAGAAAGAAAAGGTGTCAAATTTGAGTGGACTGAAAAATGCCAAAACAGTTTTGAACAATTAAAATTAAAACTCACTACAACCCCTATACTAAAGATTGCAGATCCTGATAAAGAATTTGTTGTGTGTACGGATGCCTGTAGAGAGGGATTGGGAGGAGTTCTGTTGCAAGAAAATTATGTTATTGCATATGATTCTAGGAAACTTAAGACACATGAATAGAAATATAGTGCATATGATTTGGAATTGGTTGTTGTAATCCATGCCTTGAAGATGTGGCGACACTATCTTCTTGGAAAGAAATTTACATTGATGACTGATCATATTAGTCTTAAATACTTCTTTTCCCAAACTGATTTGAATGCTTGACAAGCCAGATGGCTATCTTTTCTGAGTGAATTTGACATAGAAATAAAACATCTCAGAGGGAAAGAAAACAAAATTGCTGATGCACTGAGCAGAAATGCTTGCCAAAACATAAGCAGCATTGGAAGCAGTGCTAGTTTTGATTTAGAAGAACTAGTGAAAAAGGTAGTAGACCAAGATCCAAATTATGAGAATATACAAGTGAAAATACTAAAGAAAGAAATGGCTGAATACACTCAAAACTAAAAAGGGTCGATCTTCTACAAAAAAAGATTGTACATCCCCAAGGTGGAAACCTTGAAAAAAGAAATCCTAGATGAATATCATAAACAACCGTATGCAGGACATCCTGGATATCAGAAAATGCTAATGACTTTGAAAAATAAATTGTTTTGGCTAGGAATGAAAAAAGATGTAGCAGAATATCTAGCTAGATGCATGGAGTGTCAACTAGTTAAAGTTGAGCATCAGCATCCTACTGGTCTTCTAAATCCCTTGCCAATTACAGAATGGAAATGGGACACCGTTTCTATAGATTTCATAACAAGGTTACCCAGAACCAAGTACTAGCACGACTCAGTGATGGTAGTGGTAGACACTTTAACAAAAGCTGCACACTTCATACCTGTGAAATCTACTTTTGGGACAGCCCAAGTAGCGGATGTGTTCCTCAAAGAAATAGTAAGGCTACATGGGGTCCCAAAGATGATTGTTTCCGATAGAGATGATAAATTCACAACAGCCTTTTGGAAGGGTCTATTTGGGGGCATGGGCACTAAGCTCAATTTTAGCACTGCCTATCACCCTCAGATAGATGGTCAGACAGAGAGAACAAATCAGATTTTGGAGGATATGTTGAGAATGTATGTGATGGATAGGCCATCAAAATGGGAAGACTACTTGCATTTAGCTGAATTTTCCTACAATAACAGCTATCAATCCTCCAACAAAATGAGTCCATTCGAAACACTCTATGGAAGAGAGTGTTATACTCCTTTGAGTTGGAGCCAACCTGAGGATAAGCTAATGTTGGGGCCAAATGATTTACAGGAGATGGAAAGAATTTTTAAACAAATACAAAGAAACATCAAGACAGCACAAGATCGACAGAAAAACTATGCTGATAAGAAGAGGGTGCATCGGGAATTCAAAGTGGGTGATCATGTGTATTTGCGTATTAAACCCAACAAGAGCACACTTTATGCTGGAAGTTGTGCAAAATTGGCTCCTAGATATTGTGGGTGTTTTGAGGTGTTAGAAAGGGTGGGACCGGTGGCTTATAAGCTGGCATTACCGCCCCATGTTAAATTTCATTATGTGTTTCATGTTTCATTATTAAAAAGATATATACATGATGCTTCTCACATTGTTGATTGGAGTGCGATACAGGTAGAACCAGAAGGGGAGTTCCTTCCAGAGCCGCTTCAAATATTGGAGCGGGAAGAAATTGAATTGAGGAATCGAATAGTAGCAAGAGTAAAGGTGCAGTGGAAGCACTTTACTACTGAAGAAGCTACTTGGGAAAGAGAAGTTGAGATGATGGAAAAATATCCATATTTGTTTGAGAAATGAACTCTAGTAGTTAGTTTTCAACACCGAGGACGGTGTTTGCTTTCAGAGGGGGAATATGTAACACCCCTAGTTTTATGTTTCCTTCAAGTTAGACATTTTAACTTTAATCCAAAGGGGAGTGGAACCCAATGGATAAGTATTTTTTGGATGTAATTAAGTATTTAATTATGAGATCACTTCCCAAATCCATGAGGTATGGAAAGAGGCTAAGACTTTCCCCAAAAATATTTCAAAAATACTTGAAAGAATTTATTTCCAAATTAGATTTTTGAGGAAAAATCTAGTTTTCCCCAATGAGGTGGAGAGTAGTTGGGAAGAGGTAAAAATCTGGGAAAAGCAGAAAGAAGCTTTAAAATTCCCTAAATAAGGGAAGCCTAGGCAAACAGGAAGAAAAGCATCTTGTAATTCTGGATGCAGAATTAGAAACAGACTTTGGGGAGCATAAGCTTAAATAAGCTATTCCGGAACAGATTAGGGGTTGGTCTATTCTGGGGAATGATCTCAGCTCGGGGGTGAGTTCTGGAGACAAAGGAACTCTAAGGTTGGGGGGACTGGTCAATTACAGAAGTGGTATGCCTAGAATGTTTAAGTATGGTTTAAATTCTTATTTTTGTGTTGTGTGATCTATGACTATGGATGTTATTTTATTTTAAATCTAAATTTGATCTTCCATACATTTAACATAATTATTGAGAAGAAATTATTCCTCTCAAATCTGTAGAGTTTTAGGAATAGGAATTATGGGGAAAATCATCCAGAAGTTCTAATCCTGTTGCTGGTTCAAATCTGGAGATTTATACTACTCCCATAATCCACTAAGATTATAACTTTAATCTGCTTCTGTGAAATTATTAATTTAATTATGTGTGAGCCAGGAATCTAGAAGTAGAATACTATTTATGTACTGGAAGAAAATGTAAATATTAGGTGCAGATATAAAACTTGTAAAACTTATGAAGAGTATGCTTGTGTATCTGGTAAACTACTGCAAAAAGAAAACAAATCTGAGCTGAACAATAACCACTAGTAGTTCACAGAACTATATATATTCAAACAGAAAGTTGGAACAACACCAAAGAAATTAATACTACCATAATGCCATAAAGAGTAATTAAGAAATTTCCTCTTTCTATTTAATCAATATTTATCTATTTGTTAGATAAATTATTAACTAGATGAGTTGCATGAAGACTATGTGTAAGCATGAAATCTTAATCAATTTGACAAATCTACTATTATAGATATAGTAGTGAACTGTCAATAGTGAAATCCAACTGTTTATATATCAGCAGATAATTATGATTTCAAATTTTCATGAGCATTGGAAAATCTCTGGAATATGTACAAGGGAATAATTATTAAAAACCACCAACTGAGATTTCTAAGGTCGTGGTGAGATAATTGCCAGAAATAAAGAGTTACACTCTAGCTGGGATAATAATTTCAGATACAGGAATTTCATTGAATTAATGTTATACATAGCGAACAAAAAGAAGGCTGACCTTCTACAGAGTAAAGATTATTCAGGTAAGAACATATGAACATTTGGAAAGGAAGCATATAAAAATATCCGAGTCCATAAAATAATAGCAGTACATAAAGTAATAAGGTTCAATTTTGAGTAGAGCATACTCAAACCCTCTACTGTCACCACAGGGTATATTTTAAAAATTATTAAAATGTCTGAATCTCAAGAGATTCGATTTACAGTCTACACTGAACTAGGAAATAGAAATTAAAATGTTCTGGGGTAACTCCTTCATTCCTTTTCGAGAATAGCCAGTGAATACCGACCTGGAATAGGAGTAAAACGAGCATTAACTCCTAAACATCACAAGAAATAGCTCGGAAAATAACCTCATTGTAATTTCCAATAATATCAGTTACCTGTGTACCTACACGACAGTAGAATGAGTTAGAGACCGTCGTAAGGCTGTATGTAAACAAGACGATATAAGTAAACAATAGCAATATTAACTTTATGGTAATAATCCAAGGAAAGACGAGCGTTTAAATAGTCCTTCTCACCTGAGAGAGAGAGAGCCAGAGTGAAATGAAATCCTGATGAATTACCAACAGAGGAAAAATTAATAAACCTTGGGTGCATACTCAAATAACAATTTCGATATTAATAAACCCCACAGCAGGGTAGATTTGTACCTAACCAAATCGAGGAAGGGCGCATTCCAAACACAGATACGAAGAAAGATCTTCATCATTCCATGGAGGATGTGGTCGTGTTGGATGAGTGCTGAGAAAAAAAAACCATAACCTCAGATTTATTGAAAAAAAAATATAAACACACAGGCATCATGTACATACTGTAGGAGGCATGAACGAGGGTTAGCATAAAACAAATTAGTTAGAGCAGAGAGCTTTGTGGCATACACGAAGAAATCGAATCGTGTGTAGACTAGTGAAAACGATTAGAGTTGGGGAGAAAATTCCCATGCCAATACGATTTCAACCAAATTAACACACAAATCATATCATGCAATGTAGGATATCAATATTGGTATGAGAAGGAACGTAGAAATAAATCATAACACATGAACAAAAAAATTTATGAAAACAAATATAACGAAGCCGTGTGGGTTGTATAACACAACCATAGACATTTTGGGATTTTTCTAAATCCTTCCAAATACAAGCCACAGAGACTCATGAAAACGAGGGGATCATTATACTATGCTATAAAAATTCCAGACGTGTTGACTTACATAACACTGGCGACAAAAACAAGGTACGAGCCACAGTCCTTAGTATCTTGAAAAAAAAAAACAAAAAAAAACTCAATGCCTGTATCAAGTAAGTTATGAAATGAATACCATACCTTCGGTAACGAGGGATGAGGCGTCGACGGGCACAAAATTATCACCATAGTGCAAAGGTGGCACATAGACTTCACCAGGGAAGGAGGCCAGAAGAAACGCACTCTGAGAATGGAGAGCGAAGAAATTAACTAGGATTGAGACGATGAGTTTTATACAAATTGGAGCCATAAACCCTAAATGCATCCAATCGTCCAGGTGGCAACCGTCGGTCAGTCCACACAGGGATGGAGGAGCATCTGAATGATATGACCCAAGCCTTTCACATTAAACGCCGAATGTACTACGTTTATTACCAAACGTACCAGTGCATAGAGGAGCATTTAACCAAGCTCGGTGATTCACCATTGAAATAATATAAAATACCACATATCTGGATTCTGAAATCCGAGAGGAATAGAACGTTAATGCTATGGTACATGCATCGAATTCCAACGAGAATGAAAATTAATACATGTCAGACAGAGTACCTACTCCAAATAACTTTACATGAGACACGGAACAATATCACTTGAACGTCACATATGCCACATGAGAACAGAGCATTCACTGCATTAAATGTTGGGGTGAGAAATCTAACTCATTGTGAGGAACAATATAATAGCCACGTTGAAATATATGGTTTGAAATCCCATAGCGTATGATGGAACGTGACCATAGTCACGATTTATAATATGGGTGCCAACAAATTTTATAAATCGCTATGAATAGAAATGTATACACCATGGGAACGCTATAATAAATATCATAATTGAACTTTGGTATAAATGGAACCATAAATCCATAGAGAAGAAGATTTTAATGGTCTCAATAGAATGATAGCGGTCAAATTTAAAAAGGAGAATTAAGAGAGATATGGCAAGTCTAAAGCGACTCCTCTTGGCAAGATGTACCATTATGTATACAATTGTAAATTATTATCGAAACAAATTAAATTGTACTGATATAGCCAACATGAAGGGTGAATTTTTTGAATGTATGCACTATTGCTATCAAAAGGAATTAATGCATTAATAAATTAAAAAAAAACAAAAATTTAGTGGAGAATGAGGTTTGTTACAATCACATACATTCTCAGCATATCCTCCAAAATCTGATTTGTTCTCTCTGTTTGACCATGCATCTGAGGGTGTAATGTTCCAAATTTTTCTTCAATAAATTGGATCATTAAATTTTGTCTAAACTCATTTAGGAGATGAATAATTGGGTAAAGGAGGCCCAAAGATAATAAAAACATAAATAAAATCCCTCTAGTATGAAAAGGGATCAGCGATGGAACCAGATTTTGACAGCCTCATATGTGAAAGGAGATATTTGCAAATAGGTTTGACCAAGTCAACTAGCGCTGGGTATGAGTTGGAAAGCACTAAATAGGAGGGAAGCTTCTAGAGGAAGGGAAGCTTATAGAGGAAGGGTCCATGAGGAGTCTCTAATTGCTATATAATGGAGGGGAGGAGAGCTATTTCCATTCAGGCATATGTTTATGACATTGAGTTGGTCATTACGACTTCTTGAGCACGCTGGTTGTTTAACTAGTCTGCAGCACTATTTAGTGCATCGAGTGTTTCCGTTCGGAGATCTCACCCTCAACCCCGGGGGACTTTGAGTGCCTGCTCGGGTGAGGTTTTCCCATTATTATTTTGGTTCGATATCGAAGCCTCATCCTCCAGGACAACGTTATTGTTGTAGCAGCATAATACTGTGTTGTAGGGTGTTACCGTGGAGACTCCACAACACCACTTCCATTGCTTTTTTTTCAGAGGGGGAGTCTTTCTTACCTTTGGAAGATCAGTTTGGAAGCTTGAGAGCTTATTTTCAGATCTTGGCATCAGTCCAACACATATTCTTGCCCATACTGCACATTTTTCTCCAATAGCTGCGTTATTTTCATAGTGCATTTGCTGCGGGGTTTGTAGATTGATTGGAGGGTGGGATCTCAAGTGTAAGGATCAGCCTTCCAATTTGGAGATCCATTGGAGGAGGTTTTATTCAGATATTTTCATATTATTCAGCCTTCTCTATATATTTCTAGTTCCAGAGTTGCCGTAGCTGCCCAGCTACTTCGACATTTTCATGTATTGCTGAAATTCCCAAGGGGAATGTAATAAAGAGCCCTTTGGGCATTTTGTTTCATTATAGATCTCAGTTTTCATGTATTTATCATTTGTAGATCTGTAATATAATAAAAATAAGCTTCAGCCTCTTGGAAATAACGCTAAAGGGTTTCTGGGTCATTCTCTTGTCTTGCAGCACCTCAATCTTGAGGGATTTTCTATGTAAAATTGTTGTTTAACCTTGCTTAATTCCTATGAAATGTTCCTAAAATAATCCTTTTATTTTTCATAATTTTTTACATCTTATACCTTTATAAAATACGCTACCCTTGCTTCAGTAAATTTCTGCATACTCCAAGTCATGGGAAATCAGGGTTTTTCTTGACTAGTCGGGAAGGAGGAACTGTTTAACTTAGTAAAACACCTTTTGTTTTTATAAAATAGGACCTAAATATCCTTCTTAACCTAATATAACATATTCCAGAACCTTGACCCATCATTTTACGCATATTTTCTTATACACTCATTTTAGGGCCAAAATCCTCACTTTTCCCCACCCTTTTGCCCATAAAAGATGAGTAAAGGTTTCTGCAGTATTTGGAGTGGGTTGCTGAGTGTTTTTAAAACCTTTTGATGATATCTGAAGCACAAATTTCTGAATAATAAGTTTTTCAGGCATGATTTGCTAATAAATCCATTTTCAGAACTTTTGAGTGGGATTCTTCAAGCAGCTCTATAGACAGAGTCTGGAAAGGGCCAGGTAGCCTCCCGATCTCGTACTATTTTTAGAGGTGAAATATCTAGTAAATTCCCTCCTAGTCTATCTCTGGTTGGAGTTTTGTGGTGTTTTAGTGATATCCTCGAAACGAGATATTATAGTGGTATCAGAGCATTGTTCTGGCTCAGCCTGTGGAGCTCTTTATCTACGTGAAAAATATGGGGATCTCAAAAAAGTGTGACCAGCCTTCAGTAGGCCAACCAGGATCACAATGCCTACATTCTTACCTCCAGTACCGAGTGAAGAAGGGAGGCAGCATGATCATATACCCTTTGGAGACTATTTCCGTAAATGGTAGTCCATGGGGGAAGACTTCAGAGCATCTTTTCCTTTCAAATATTACTGTCAGCTCAGGCGGGATGAAATTGAATGGAACAATGGGGGATCTAGCACGTAGAGTTCAAAGTTGCAGCATACCACTAGGAGGTCACCTTTTCCCATGTATGAGGGATCCACTGATCTCTGTGAGTCTAAGCCCAAGAAGATCAGAACATTGAAAAAGATGAGTTTATTCTCATCTATTTTCAGATATAGAGGAAATGCATCCACCTTTAAGGAGGTCAAGAAGATTGAAGAAAAAGAAGATGAAGTACCATGCACTTCCTATTCTCATCAAGAAGAAGATATTGAGCATGGAAGATATTTGGATCATCAGATTCTCAGTGATTACCTTGTTGAGTATAGATCTCAACCTATAGCCTTCAGGGAGACTCTAGATTTTCCTCATTTCATCCATCTGAAGGAAGAGAAGAGGTCATGCAGTAGAAAATAAATCAAAGGCAATAGATTTTTGCTGTCTACCTTTGATGGGTCATCTAATGCAAGAACTTGGGTGAGAAAGTTGGAGGCATTTTTCGTACTACATCTTGTAGCAGAGAAAGAAGCTGTTGAAATCTTAGTGCTGCACTTGGAGGGTGAAGCCTATGATTGGTGGTGCAGCCACTTGAGCCATGCAAGGGTGAAGACTTTTGTAGAGTTCACTCAAATTTTTATCCAAACCTTTGATGGAGAAAGAGGAAATAAAGAATATATCACATCACCCCTTGAGGAGGCTTGTGATAACGTTGTCCCACTCATGGAGGAGCAGCCAACACTTTTGAGGAAGGGACTCTTGTAGCCCTATAAGAAGTTCCAAATGCACATCAAGGTATGAAAATATTTCCACATTCCATTGTTGCAGCAAATTCTTTTGATCAATGTGGAGATTTACTTTTTCATGACCAAGGGTCAAATCTCATTGCTACTATAGAGTAGCTTGGTTGCACTGCGCTGTGCAACATGGAAACACTCGAGAAGGAATCAAACCATCATTCTCATGAGCCATTTTTGGATTGTACATCATATTGGAGGTTGGGGTTTGAAGATTTGAAGATTGATGGTAGACATCTTGGAGTAAGAAACCTTTTATCCCTTCAAAATGACACTTTCTCAATGAGCTCCTCTCAGCTCAAAGAGGAACTTCTACTTTCAGGTCCAAGACCTCATTGGTTTTTGAAGACTATGGATGAAAGGGAGGTCTCAAGGAGAGATCTCATTGGAGATGCACTTCGACAAACCATGGAATGCAATGCTTTTCTTCCCTTCTCACAAGAGTAGATAGAAGATGGATGACATATTAGGATGGATAACATCTCTCATGCTTGTGTTGGACATCTCTTGAGCCATACACATCATGATGGGAGGTTTTTGCCTACCACCTATTTGATTCTTGATAGGGTCTCATTGATCCTTGAGAAGCTTACATTTCAAAATCCCATAAAATGCAAAGACAGGAATTTGATTTGGGAGGATGGTAGCCCTCATGGGAGGAGTACCAGGATGAGGAGAAGAAGGAGGCATCCACAGGTGATTGAGTGGATGTGGTTGATGAGCAAGGAAATAGGAGGCTACTTACAGATCTATGATACCGGGCAGTAGGAGGCTTGGCTACGCTGGTTACTCTTGAAAGAGTTTGGCCATCACTTGGAAAACACTCTTCCTAAGAGTAGGAGGATGGAGAAAAGATGGCAGGATACTTGCATCATTGAGAGGAATAGATAATGGATGCATGATGTTGATGTGTCTTCATCACATGAGTTGTATGATGGAAGTATGAGGAGGCAGCAAAATACTTTGTTGCTTTGCTTGGGAGAGCAAGGGCAGATTTTCTCTCACACTTTGTATGATGTTGCAGGAGGAGGGGATGGCACTATCTCCTTGGTCTTTGATGATGATTGGGAAGTATTCCACATTTTTTGCAGCATTATTGGAAGAATCTTTGACAAGGAGCATGTCAAAGAACATAGTTGTGTATTGACAGGAGCTTATTTGCATAAGCTCACAGCGTTGTCACCTTGGAGTAAAGACTTATGGATGAAGTGTTCCCAGCAGTGATATGATGGATCCATAACCCATAGGTCCCAGAATCACTTCATATTTGTTGCACTTGATGAAAAAAGAGGAGGTAATGATGCTAGAGACATCTATGGAATATTCTTCTTGACTTGGGTTTTCAAGCATAAGGAGGATTATCTTTTTGTAGCACATGGTTCATTCTTATTCATTGCATGCCAAAGCACTATGGAGGACTCGTGTATGGACCCATGTACCATCTTACTTCCAGCATATGGTGAGGGGTTTGTTTATACATTCATGGATTTTCACACTCTTACCATTCTTATGCAGTGCATTGCTTCACAAGAGGGCAAGCTTGTCAAATTGCTCCATGAATTGTATTGGGCCAATCTACATGATGGAGGTAGCCATTTCTTTTGTGGCATTGGGAAAATGTTTTATCACCACATGTATGTTTAGTTTCTGCACTATAGCATGTATCATATAAATACATGCATGATTAACCATGTAAAAATAAACATTTTTCCATGTATTTTTATCAAGCAGCAACTTGTAAAACTGCGCTGTCACTACTGGGAAAGTTGTTGCTACCTTCTTGCATCACTTCTAAACTTCAGCATTTTCTTCCTTTTGTTGTTGAACATGTCTCCATTTGTTGATATAGATCATATTTTTATGGGAGGCTTGATTATGAGGGAGACACATGAGTTGGATGTGTCTATGAGAGGGAAGAATTCTCACAATTTCTGCGCTACATGTTCTAATGGGAGCATGAGAGGAGATATGGCCACCACAGCCAAATATTTATTCTCTTTTGAGGTGGGCTATAAGATTGATATTCATCCATTGTATAGCCATGGGCAAATGCTTGATCATGTATTATTGTTGTTACATTTAGCCATTTACTATCCTTTAGTAGATGTGGTGAAACATGGATATTGCTTGCCATGTAATTTTCTGAAGTTGCAGTGGATGAGACTGCATTGTATCCTTGTGAGAAATTGTTTGCATCATGTATCATCATGTAAAACCTTCAAAAAACCTCTCATTAGGATGTTCCATGATGACCATGTCCTATTCTTCATGGATGGATTGTTTTGGGCCAGCTTGTTCTTCATTGTTGGAGGAGCCTTATTTGGAGGATTTTTCTTCACTTTGCCATTGGAGGGCAATAATTTTGCAGCCCAGGATCAGCATACACTCTACAGTTGTCATGAGTGGAGAGAAGGATAGCATGGGGTAAGCTATGATGCTTTCCAAGTTCAGATTTTCAACCCACCTTCATTACCGGAGCTTGAGGTGGAAGGAGATTTTCAGGAGTTGCTTTGTTGGGAGGTGGCTCATTTTGTTCGGATTATTGCTTGGGGATGGAGGATCCACATGAGGGAGATTTTCCTCATTATATTCCAGAATCCATGCCTTGAGTGGAGATTCTTCAATTCTATCCTTGTAGTTGCTTGGGGACAAGCAACATTTGGGAGGGGAGGATTGTAATGTTCCAAATTTTTCTTCAATAAATTGGAACATTAAATTTTGTCTAAACTCATTTAGGAGATGAATAATTGGGTAAAGGAGGCCCAAAGATAATAAAAACATAAATAAAATCCCTCTAGTATGAAAATGGATCATCCATGGAACCAGATTTCACACCCTCATATGTGAAAGGAGATATTTGCAAAGAGGTTTGACCAAGTCAACCAGCGCAGGGTATGAGTTGGAAAGCACTACATAAGAGGGAAGCTTCTAGAGGAAGGGAAGATTCTAGTGGAAGGGCCCATGAGGAGTCTCAAAATGCTATATAATGGAGGGGAGGAGAGTTATTTCCATTCAGGCATATGTTTATGATATTGAGTTGGTCATTACGACTTCTTGAGCATGCTGGTTGTTTAACTAGTCTGCAGCACTGTTTAGTGCACTGAGTGTTTCCGTTCGGAGATCTCACCCTCAGCCCCGGGGGACTTCAAGTGCCTGCTCAGGTGAGGTTGTCCCATCATTATTCTGGTTTGATACCAAAGCATCATCCTCCAGGACAGCGTTATTGCTGCAACAGCATAATACTATGTTGAAGGGTGTTGCCGTGGAGACTCCACAACACCACTTCCATTGCTTGTTTTTCAGAGGGGGAGTCTTTCTTGCCTTTGGAGGATCAGTTTAGAAGCTTGAGAGCTTATTTGCAGATCTTGGCATCAGGCCAACACATATTCTTTCCCCTACTGTGCAGTTTTCTCCAATAGTTGCGTTATTTTCATGGTGCATTTGCTGCGGGGTTTGCAGATTGATTGGAGGGTGGGATCTCAAGTGTAAGGATCAGCCTTCCACTTTGGAGATCCATTGGAGGAGGTTTTATTCAAATATTTTCATATTATTCAGCCTTATCTATATATTTCTAGTTCCAGAGTTGCCGTAGCTGCCCAGCTACTCTGGCATTTTCATGTATTGTTGAAATTCCCAAGGGGAATGTAATAAATAGCCCTTTGGGCATTTTGTTTCGTTATAGATATCTGTTTTCATCTATTTATCAGTGGCAGATATGTAATATAATAAAAATAGTCTTCAGCCTCCTAGAAATAATGCTAAAGGGTTTCTGGGTCATTCTCTTGTCTTGCAGCACCTCAATCTTGAGAGATTTTCTATGTAAAATTGTTGTTTAACCTTTATTAATGCCTATGTCATGTTCCTAAACTCATTATATGATTTTTCATAATTTTTTACATCTTATACCTTTATAAAATACGCTTCCCTTGCTTCAGTAAATTTCTGCATACTCCAAGTCATGGGAAATCAGGGTTTTTCTTGACTAGTCGGGAAGGAGGAACTGTTTAACTTAGTAAAACACATTTTTTTTTGCTGAAATTTGACATGAATATCCCTCTTGACCTAATATAACATATTCCATAACTTTTACCCATAATTTTACACAAAGTTTCTTATACACTCATTTTAGGGCCAAAATCCTCACTTTTCCCCACCTTTCTGCCCACAAAAGCTGAGTAAATGTTTCTGAAGTATTTGGAGTGGGTTGATGAGTGTTTTTAAACATGTTTTATGATAGCTTAAGAAAAAATTCCTGAATAATGCATTTTTCAGGTATGATTTGCTAAGAAATCCATTTTTAGAGCTTTTGAGTGGGACTCTTCAAGCAGCTCTATAGACAGAGTCTGGAAAGGGCCAGGTAGCCTTCGGATCTCATCCTCTTTTTAGAGGTGAAATATCTAGTAAATTACCTCCTAGTATATCTCTGGTTGGATTTTTTCCATGTTTTAGAGATATCCCCGAAACGGAATATTACAGAGGGTGATAAGCAGTGCCAAAATTAAATTTAGTGCCCATGCCCCCAAGCAGACCTTTCCAGAAGCCCGCTATGAAATTAGTATCTCTATATGAAATAATCATCTTTCGGACCCCGTGTAGCCTTACTATTTCTTTTAGGAACACGTTTGCTATTTGGGTTGTCCCAAAAGTAGATTTTACGGGTATGAAATGTGCAACCTTTGTTAAAGTATCTAACAATACCATCACTGAGTCATGCTGATACTTTTTTCTAGGTAACCCGGTTATAAAATCTATAGAAATAATGTCCCATTTCCATTCTGCAGTTGGCAAGGGATTTAAAAGACCAGCTGGATGTTGATGTTCAACTTTGACTAGTTGACATTCCATGCATCTAGCTAAATAGTTTTCTACATCCTTTTTCATTCCTGGCCAAAAAAATTTCTTTTTCAAGGCTGTAAGCATTTTATGATATCCAAGATGTCCTGAATATGGCTATTTATGATATTCATCTAGGATTTCTTTTTTCAAAGAATCCACATTGGGGATGTACAATCTGTTTCTATAGCAGATCAGGCCTTTCTGTTTTTCGGTGTATTCAGCCATTTCCTTTTTCAGCATTTTCAATTGTAGATTCTCATAGTTGGGATCTTGATCTGCTACCTTTTTAACTAATTCTTCTAAGTCAAAACTAGCACTACTCCCAATGCTGTTTATGTTTTGGCAAGCATTTCTGCTTAGAGCATCAACAATTTTGTTTTCTTTCCCTTTGATATGTTTTATGTCCATATCAAATTCACTCAGAAAAGACAGCCATCTGGCTTGTCGAGCATTCAAATCTGTTTGAGAAAAGAAATATTTGAGACTAATATGATCTGTCATCAATGTAAAAAATTTTCCAAGAAGATAGTCTCGCCACATCTTCAAGGCATGAATTACAGCAGCCAATTCCAGATCATATACACTGTAATTCTGTTCATGTTTCTTAAGTTTTATAGATTCATATGCAATAATAGAATTCTCTTGCAACAGAACTCCTCCCAATCCCTTTCTACATGCATCCGTACACATGACAAAACTCTTTGTTAGGATCTGTAATCTTCAGTATAGGGGCTGTAGTAAGTTTTAATTTTAGTTGTTCAAAGCTATTTTCACATTTTTCAGTCCACTCAAATTTGCTGCCTTTTCTCTGTAGTGAAGTTATGGGATATGCTATTACAGAAAATGTTTCTACAAACTGTCGATAATATCCCACAATCCCCATAAATGATCTCACTGCTGAAACATCAGTTGGCACCGGCCACTCTCTAATAGCCTTTATTTTCTCAGGGTGAGCATCCAATCCTTCTTCAGAAATGATATGGCCCAGATATTGAATTTTATCCTTATAAAATTAACATTTGCTAAACTCGGCATATAATTGATTCTCTTTGAGAGTCTGTAGCAAAATTCTAAGGTGTTCCTTATGTTCTGCCTCACTTTTTGAATAGACTAGAATATCGTCTATGAACACTAGTACGAATTTATCTAAGTACTTGTTCAAAACACTGTTCATTAAGCACATAAAAGTGGTAGGGGCATTTGTCAAACCAAAAGGTAGGTCTACAAATTTGTAGTGACCATACCTAGTTCGAAAAGCGGTTTTACTGATATCTTCCTCCTTAATTCTGAGTTGGTGATAACCAGTCCTCAAGTAAATCTTAGAGAATTATATTGAATCTCCTCTCACCTGATCAAAAAGGTAATCTATTCTGGGAAATGGATACCTGTTCTTTATTATCAACTTATTCAGTTGACGGTAGTCAATGCACATTCTGAAGGTTCCATCCTTCTTTTTCACGAACAGTGCCAGTGCTCCCCAAGGAGATACACTCGGTCTGATGTAACCTTTATCCAACAATTCTTGCAATTGCATTTTTAACTCCATGAGTTTAGGGGGGCTCATTCGGTAAGGGGCTCTAGAAACGGGTGTTGCTCCTGGCACCAAATCGATTGAAAAATCAATCTCCCTTTTGGGGGGAAGATGAGGAATCTCATCTGGAAAAACTTCCTTAAATTCTCTTACCACTGGTAAAGTGTCTAGCAGGTTTTCTTCAGGTTGTTGTCCTAATTCTTCAACATGTACAACATATACTTGATATTATTTTCTAGCAGTTCTTTTTAGCTGAAGGGCAGAGATTTTCCTTACAGAAATAGGTTTCGGTTTCCCTTTTAGTATGAATGGTTTTCCTTCATCATCTATGTAGTGCAGAGTTTTTTCCCAACAATTCATCATGGTCTTTTTCTTTTCTAGCCAATCCATTCCTATCAATAAATCATAAGAACCTAATGGAATAATGTTTAAATCAACTTCTATTTGATATTCATTCAATTTAATAGTTGTTTTAGGTAGCTTATGAGTTACTTTGCGTTTAGTTCCAATAGCTAATTGTACCAGCCAAGGCTGTTGAAACTTTTTTGTTCTGAGTTTACATTTTTTTACAACTTGTGGACTAATATAACTCAAAGAAGCGCCCAAATAAATTAAGATAGTAACATATTGATTAGAGATTTTACCTTCCATCTCGACCATAGTAGACTAATGTTCTACTTGTTGGTTCTCCAAGGCTGCACTGATAGTGGGGATGTTCCTTGCTATATCATCAACTGTGGTAGCTTCTCTATCTCTCAGAACCATATGAATATTTCTGTGTGGACAGTCCCTCAACAGATGAGGTTCTCCGCAACCCCAACATTTCAAAGGCTCCCACATTTTAATTGTTCCTTCCTTCTTATTATCCCCATCTATTTGCTTTGAACCAACTTGGGATTGAGTAGTTTGAATTTCCTTTGGTTTGTTAAATTTCTTCCACTGATGATCCCTACCAAAGTTCTTCAAGTAAGTTGGTTTCAGTTTCTTTCCTTTGAATTCACCCTTGTTTATCCAACTTTTCCCATGTTCACTCTTTCCTTTAAGTTGCTGGTAGCACAATCTAGCTTTCCTCACCACTTCATCCATAGTTTTTGGATTATCGAACTCTATTTTCTCCTTGTACACAGTAGGCAAATAGTTCAAAAACCTTTGCACCTTTGCTTTCTCTTCATGAATATAAGGGAAATACCTTAACAAATTTGTAAACTTGGTGACAAAATCATTTATGGTGAGCTATCCCAATCTGAGTTCGTGAAACTCCTTTGCTTTATCATCATAATAGAATTCATTCAAATAATGATTTTAAACTTGACTTGGAAATCTTCCCAAGTCACTGTTTTTTCATCAATGACATGAACCGTTTTTGTCTCCTCCCACCACAAGGTAGCCTTACCTTGCAACTGGTAGATAGCTAATCTAGCCCTCAGATTGCTTTCATATTCGTAGACCTAAAAATACTTAATCATATTCAACAGCCATGCCTCAGCATCTTCCTCCTTCTCTCCATCATAGGAGGGAGGTTTAATTTTTCGGAATTCACCTTGTAATTCCTTCTTCTGTTTAGACTGGTGTCTAGTAGTGTCATCTTCCTCAGAATCATCTGAGAGTTTGCTTTTCCTCCTCCTTCCAGAACCTTCACCTTCTTGGTTGTTCCGTGAAATCAGTTCTCTTATCAATTTTTCCTGCTCCTCACTCGCTAAAGATAGCCTGTCATTTTGGCTTTTTAGCTTAGCAATATCCTGTTGCAACCTGTGCAACATGTCCATTAAAGGAGCATTTGGATCTGGTGTATTATATCTACCACCCAAATCAACATAGAGTTCATCTTCTTCAATCATTTAATTTTTAGTTTTAGTATCTTTTTACACTAAAACAAAACAACATCAGTAACATTAAAAAAAAACAATAATAATAAAAATTTTATAACAGTGAGCACAAAAAAATAGCCTAGTTTTCCAACCTTGGGCTCTGATACCATTTGTAACACCTCTTACTCATCACAATTTTTTTTTTTTCGTTTAGGAAATACTTAACCACTTTAGTTCCAAGCGTATTAAAACTGTTGTGGTGTATTGATTCTGGAACTTCATCTTTATCTTTGGCTAAGCAATTTAGGCCATTTGTATTTCCTTGTTAACACATATCTATTTCTAATAATCATTCTCTTTAATGATAATGTATAACATTACCATATATATATATATATATATATATATATATATCAACATATATATATTTCTCTTGTTCTCTTATAACCATATATATATTTGCTTTGTTTATATATTGTTAATATTTCAACCTCCTTTACCTTCAATGAGTTAGACTTGACTTTTATGTAATGTATTAATTTAATACCTTTACAATTGTATCGTATTTGTTTATCCTGAATGGAAAGTTCATACTAATCGTTTTTATATCTGTTGATAACGTTACATGTAACTATTGATCCCTTATAAGCATATAGTTCCCTTACATGCTAAGATCAATTATTTTCAATGTGTTAACTTGACTTTTATCTCGGGCTTACAATTGATACATTCTTACAGTGTACCCCATATCAGTATACGAAATTGTTACTTATACGAATGGGATTTAGTGTAGGTTGGTATTATTACGATTCTACCTACTTTACCCTCTTATGTGTCTTTGGCATCTATGCATTAATTGATTATTTAAACCTATTGGCATATTACATCTTTTGACTGATAACTTGGCTTTGTGGACCAATGACGTGTCCCTTTCTTTTGATCTGGATCTACGAATGTATGTTTCATCCGATGCAAGTTGACTTCATTTATCATTTTATATTCATGAATGTACCTTAAACTTTTATGGTGATTAATAATTCTATACATTATGAGTACTACGACATTGATCCTGTAGATTTACAATGGATTTTTGGTGGTTTCCTTTATTTTCTCGATTTCCCAAAGGTACTCTCGATCTTTGTATATACCATTGATTTGTTGACAAATGGACGATTGGGATTTTAGGATGCAGATTAGGGTTTTGATGGACGTCATATTTAATATCTTGTCTTCTTCTGAGTTTATTCTTTCACATTTCATTTTCTTCGCTCTCTTCAAAAGACTTAGACTCTACCCTATATGGCTGAGTTTTGATTTAGTGCGTTCGAACCCTCGGAATTTCGTTTCCATCCTTATGGACACACTTCCAAGTAATCTCCAGTTTATTTTTTCACCTTTCGATTTTAGGATACAACTAAATGTCTCCCTATAAGTTAACATATGCGATTTTATTTCCTATTTCGTCTTATAGTTCAACCTTTACGCTGATATATATATATATATATATATATATATATATATATATATTCACTCACTGTAAATAGATTACATATGTCTGCAATGTTATTAATCATTATCTATGTCTCGAAATTGTTTATATGATTCATCTCTGTCAATTTTTCCCGTGGATTATTGTTATTTTATGCTCAATCCTTACATTTTTATAAGTCTTCAATTTACTGGTAAAGGGACGTTCGTTCCCTAGTTAATATACAGATATGGAATTTGTTTATGGTTCAGTTATGCCTTTCTCTAAAATAGTTTTTGAAATTATATTTATTCTGATATGAACCTTTGATAATGTAGACTACGACCGTAATCGTGGTAGTACAAAATCGAGTCAATTCGATTTCTAACTATTTTAACTTCTACATTGTTGACTAGTTTGTCCATTCAATTGGTATGGTTTTCGTCTCAAAAATTCGAACATCTACTTCGTTGATTTCTATTTTCATTTTGAGTTCAACGTTAAACATTTTAACTAATGCTCATCAATTTATCCACAGCCTTTATGTATTCAAGGGTTTCGATTGATCAGGTAAAATTTAAGTATGCATTTTCGTTAATGTTTACCCACTGTATAAGATTTTTTTTTTTTCCATACTGTAACTGAGTTCTTGTTTGTGTTGCTGACCTACAGGTAACCTCGTTCGAAGTTTAAACTTCATTTCCCCTCTTGTTTCAGGTCGGTATCGGCTTTATACTTCTTCGGAGTAGGCTGCAATATTCCTCAGGCTTCATTGCTAGCTTATTATAGTAATTTCGATTTTAGTATTAATGATATTAATTGTAATAATTGGCATTCCAAACTGAGATTTAGATTCGGTGTAAATCCTGTTTACCATGATTTTTCATATATTTTTATATATATGTTAACTCAGAAAAATATGTTGTGGAGTATAATACTTGTTCTGTTTTAATTTAATGTGTTTTCTGAGAATGGCTACAGTTTAAAAATACTTATTTCAAGTATAAGCAGAATGGTTATATTACTCTATATATTCTCAGATTGATTGTAAAATATTTTTATTCTCATTACAGTTTTTTTTATGAATCATATTTGGGTTTTATTGTCAATATTAAATTATGTTCAATAGTTTCTCTTTTTTGAAAATTTGTGGAATATAGTCCTCATTCTACTTTATACTTTACCCTGTTATTTATATAATTTAGGGTAAATATTGATAAGTATAATTTAAATAATAACATTTTACATTATCTATTTAGTAGTAAAATAGTAACAAAACTGCTAATAGGATTTTTACATGTATTAATTGGTAAAGTGAACCATTATATGTACACTATTTAATTATATAATTATATGTATGGTTTCCTATTCCAGTAGATATATGTTTATATAAAATGAACACTTTCTCATACTCCTCTCTGCACTTATGCAACATATGTTTGCATTCCAACAATATAATCCTATGCACTTCTGTTTATAATAACATGAAATTACATCAAAATGTATAACTCTTAATTTACCATTATAGAATTTATCTGAGTTTTCTATTAACAATTTATGTCTTATTCAGATCAGATTCTCCTTTAGGTAGAAAAATTCAATTTATATGCATGAAATCCAGCAATTTACTTCCAGTAATTGTATAGACTTTAGCATTTATCTATTTTTAAATTCATATTTGATTTATCATTATATAAATCTAACTGTTAGTAGTTCAACGATAGATATATCTGTGCATTGCAGAAGAAGATTAAAGTTACATATTTTAATCATTTATGGGAGTATTATATATCTTCATATTTAAACCAATATTTGGTTTAGAGATTATGGTTGATATTCCCCATGAATTATATTCCTACAACTATGCAAACTTTAGAAGATTAATTTCTTCTAACTAACTCTGTTAAATGTAGGAATTTATTATTTACAACATATCATTTTAATTTTTCATATTCAAATAAAATACTAACATTTCATAAAAATCTCTATAACAGAATATCATAGATTATATGTGTGTACCACAATTTTTCTATGACCAATCCTCCCAACCATAGAATTCCTCTATCTGCAGAACTCACCCATGAGCTGAGATCTTCTCAAGAATAGACCAATCTCAATCTATTCAGGAGTAGCTTATTTAAGCTATGCTCTCCCCAAAGCCTGTTTCTAATTCTGCATCCAGAATTTCAGGATGCTTTTATTCCTGTTTGCCTAGGCTTCCCTTATTTAGGGAATTTTAAAGCTGCTTTCTTCTTTTCAAGCTTTTTACCTCTTCCCAACTACGTTCCTCATCATTGGGGGAAATTTAGATTTTTCCTAAAAAATCTAAATTAGAAATAAATTCTTTCAAGGCTTTTTGAAAGATTTTGGGGAAAGTCTTAACCTCTTTCCATAACCTCATGGATTAGGCAAGTGATCTCAAAATTCTCATTTTGTCATAGTGCACACAAACATTTTATTTATTTTTCATAAATAAATAATTAACTACATCCACACAATAATTATCCATTGGGGTACACTCCCCTTTGGACTTAAGTTCAAATGTCTCACTTGAAAAGCATAAAACTAGGGGTGTTACATCAACAAAATTATTGTCCAAGTTTTATAGATCAATATTGAAAATCGTAGGATATGATAAGTTGTAATAGCGATTCTTTGTTGTTAAGAGAAGTCAACAAGGCTTACATGTTAGCATAAGCTAATAGGATGAATTATAAAATCCTATAGATGTACATGTATGGCGATAAATGAAATCTAGG
This sequence comes from Pinus albicaulis, assembly GCA_034641835.2. Classification (NCBI taxonomy): domain Eukaryota; kingdom Viridiplantae; phylum Streptophyta; class Pinopsida; order Pinales; family Pinaceae; genus Pinus; species Pinus albicaulis. Next base: position 9,186 of record JAXQQM020075323.1, on the reverse strand, counting down.
AGGATCTTACAGTCCCATGAGGTAAAGTAGATTTTAGGAATTAATAAAAAAATTGTAATTTTTAATTATTACTATAATTAACCCACTAGTCGTGTTAAAAACCTTGATCTGTTAGAATATCCTACAGACCCAAATTGCATTATTTTCATATGCAACAAATATTAAGTAAAATTACTATTACAATGATGTAGTCAGTGTAGTCGAATAAACCCAGCCATAAAAATTACAAACAATGAATTAACGAATAAATTACAACGAAGGGTATACAAACTTTAATAAATCTTATATTTTAGAGTCCCTGAATTTAAATTAGAGGAACCATGGAATAATTGTAATAACTCTACCATATAGGTTTTCTAGACATATTATGAGATAAATCATACAAATTAAGTGTACAATGATAATATTTATCATTCAAGTAATTATATAAAATATGAGTACCTAACATAGTTAATTTGACAATAAAAACCCAATGATACTATGAACATTTACACATCAACCATAAAATCTCTTACATTTCATACAAGAACGTGAAGAAAAAGAATATCTTATCAATTTTATGCCCAGATGTGTAAATACATCATAATATAACAATACAAGAAAAACATAAATGTTAAGACAACATTGTCCAGAATTTATATATATCTTCTGAAACATATAACACTAATAGGAAGAAATATTCAAAATTTATATATATATATATTACCAATATCCATAAAAACAGAGACTGAACCCTCATAATGATTGATGTTTACCCTCAACAGTAAGAGAACCACAAACCGAGAAATTAGTTGTGGCTGAAAAATCAGTAATGTTGGTAACAAGAAAATAAAATAAAATGAACTGCTACATATTTAGAAATTTCTGGTACTCACTAGACACTCAAGCCCACTGGGCATAAATTAATTAAATATGAGACATTAGTAACAGTCCAAACTGGAAGTAGTGAAAAAGCGTGGAGGAGCGCTATAAATTCTACAACTGTGTAACTGGGGAAAAGTTGCATACAAACTAAAACATAGATGAGGAAACCAACTTGGTAGAGGTAGAAATATTGAGTAAGAAATACCCATACGTCATAAAAACTAAATTCATTTCTAAGAAATATCGGGAGAAAACTTGTGTTATACAGAGAGACACAATACATATAAGTTAGCAAGGAGAACTTATTTATAACAGTAAAATAAGAAGCACTTCCGAAATTGATAAGAGGTAAGAAACATTACCTGAGAAAGTGTAGTTGAATAGGGGTCCTTCACCTATCGGTTGAACCAAAATTTACCAAATTATTATTAATCACACTTTCTATGGTAAAGCTACAAGTAGGGTAAAACATCATTTAAGTCATAAAGTGCAACAAAAACCCACCTAGGATTTTGACTAATAATATGAAAGCATTGAACTAACCACTCCATTCAACCGTCATTAAATACATAAAGGAAACCATAGAGATTTCCCTTGCACAAGACGAAAAATAACACTCTCAAAACAAAAGAAAAAGAAATAATAACGACTATGATAAATAGTAGCTATGGTAACAGGGAGAAAGAAATTGATTTAAGGTTACTTGGTACCTGTAAATTGGTGAGAGTGATGGTATTGGGGTTTTTTCTACAGTCCTCAGAGTTACGAGAGAACATTGAATGAAGAAGTAATATCTTATTCCCATTCAACACAATACACAGTGGGACCATGTGGGTTGGCGCCTTACCAGTTAACGACATGCGTTCTAAAAATTGATAAGGTGGCAATGTGAGGGCACAGGGGAAGCCACACATGTAGGTGTGTTGCAGATGGTAGACCTCTCAAATTTGAAGCAATGCTACAAATCCAAATGAGTGAGAGGTATAGAGAAGGTAGGTATTAGTATTTGGACGTGTTGATGTACATCGTAGATGTTAGCATAAAAGAACCCAAATCATTGATTAGCTCTGGAAAACGAGTCTAATGGTAGATCACATGGCGGGGTACTGAGATCACATGGGAAATGTTATGTGTACCACATTTATTGGGTGCAAGTGTCAAGTGGTAGACAACTTTAGCACCCACGAACTTGGTTGTTGCAAGGGTAGGTCCAGTGGATTAACAAGTCACCCAAAGAGTACACTTAATTGTATTAAATATAATATCATATGTCAAATGGAGTAAGTGGATGAATATTGCGAATGAAAATACATCACAATTGCTAAGTGGAACAACATTTAACATCAACATAGGAAAGAAAATTAAATTATGTCTAACGACTAATGAGATGTGAGCCATGCATAGGCGCAATCAACTCTTAAAACCGCTAGTTGGTAAATAAAATTAGTAGTACAAATAATGCATGAAGACCAACATGTAAGGTTATACATAAAAATTATAACTTAATATAATTGTGTTAGCACCAATAGGAAATAAGTGAGCCAAATAAAGGTTAAAGGGAGTACAATGCGAAGATCACTATAGTGTTAAAATTAACAAAATGATATTAAAACTGAATAATATATATATATATATATATAGACACACACATATGTGTGTGTGTGTGTGTGTATATATATATATATATATGGAGAAAACTTTAGTAATTATGTGTTAAGGAAAATAATAGTAAGGGACCTTACTCTAATGATACCAACACAACGTATATACAAAATTTTATACAAGTAAAGATAATAACTACCTATGGAAAAAAAATTGAGTTTTTACATGACATAGGTATACCAATGCAAGAAATGAGCTAAATATTGAATTCGAAGTCTGTGGGATTTGGAGAGAGAGGCAAGGATAGGGATCGAGAGGATATTGTGTGGGATTTCAAATTTTTCAACAAGTTATAGTTCAATTGTTCCACATGTTATATTTTTATTTGAGAGAGGAAGATGAAAATAAGGCTTTTCAATTGGTTAGGGTGAATAGTTATTTCCCACCCCAAACCCATAAAGAAAGGCCCTTAATATTTGCATATTAAATGAATTAATATATCATGTTTTTTAAAACTATATATCATATTTAAAAAAATTTAACCCAAAAAGGTTTTTGGAAAAGGGTCACTTCGTTTATTAATTAGACGACGTGATATATATATATATATATATATTTTATTAAATTTCATAAAATAATGTAAAGAAATAAAATTAACAAATTATAATATTTACACTTCATTTTATACTATAAAGAGTAGGAAAAATGACATTGTACCATAAATGGGCCATAGATATTAATAAGATACAAATTGAATCAGCAATTGAAATCTCGACGCGCATATCACAAGATCACATGTTAAATGAAATTTGTAAAATAATATTAGAATTTTGAAGAAATTAGAATATTTAACAACCAAACAAAATTTCCAATTAATATGCTTTGTCTGTAATTTTGTGGTTAAAAATTTCTATAAGAGAGAGAGAATTTGTTTTTGTACTTTATTTATTTTTTAACAAAATACAGGAAACATAGAATGTAGTTTAAGTTATAACAACCAAGTAAGTAATGCTGGCTATGCTCGATGAGTGAGCCACAAACCAACCAATTGCTCATGGAGTATTCCATTGCTCAATGAAGGATATACATATATGATCCTAGTAGAGTTATTTCTTTAACAAAGTATAGGATTATAAATGGAAATAGGATGCATTTTATTTTTTATATATTAATTCACTCTTCCACCCAAACCCACATTGTCAAGTGTACGATGTTTATTCCAAAAGGTGTGGGCATTGCATGTAGAGCATGGTAATATTTTCCCATTCACCAACATGAATATGCAAACAAGCACCCATAAGTTTTTTGTCTCCGCAACATGTGTTCCACTTCTTGTTCGCACAAACCACCATGAAATTATTTCCACAACATGCTCACATAACTCACCATGGCTATGAATTGCCCATCAAGCTGCTTCGACAATTTCTTCTTTCTTTGATTCAATACTAGGTTTATTCCTCCAATGGAAGAAGACTATCTTGATATTTTAACCTTCGCAATGACACCGTTAATGTATCCATTGTTGATTTCGAGAGAGGAAAATTTGAGGCGAAGAATTTTGAAGGGGAGACACATTTTGGTTTGACAACAGGATGGTCATTTTGTGTATTCAATGTCTCAACACAAAGAAGAAAATCTAGTTTAGCTCTGGTCAAAATGCAAAAGGGAAAGAAAAATATGCCTTGGGTGGAAGAGTGTGATTGATATTGAATGTCTCTATGAAGGAGTATAATTTTCGCATGAAAATTATAAGGGCTAAGTTCAAAGAGCTGAAGAGGGTTGGAATCGTGAAAAAAATTATGGAAGAAGCCAAGATGAGCAAAGAGAAAATTAACCAATTTGTATTAGTGGGAGGTTTCAACCCCATTCCGAAGGTACATTTTTCGGATATGAGACTAGTTAGCAGAGGAGAGGAGATATTTTTTTGGAGGAGGAGAGCAGTTACATATGTGGCAACAACGGCTGCATATTTGACAACAGTGTGGAAGAGGAGGGATTTGGCTTGCTTAAATCTGTTTTGGTTTTTCCTTTTCTTTTTATTCTTTTGCTGCTTCAAGCATGGCCATGCTTTCCTGCTTTAATGATGGTGTGTTTTTATTTTTATTTTTTATTTTTCTTTTTTCTTTTGTGTGTTTTTCTTTTATTAAGCTCTGGTTTAAGATGGTAGAAAGTGCGAATAATAAAAGTAATAATAAAAGTAATAATGGGACGGAGGAGTGGGTTTATGAACAACATTAGCCAATGGGTGGCATGATCATCATGAAAAAGGTATTCACTGGGTAAATATCTTTTTATTTTATCATTTTGAAATTTGAAACTGAGATGTTAGAATTAATCCTTTTATATTTCAAGGATTTAACATTTCACACATTTAAAAGCTGATCAGTTACATGTCTATATTTTTCCTTAAAGCCACTTATTGATTTAATAATATTTGTAAAATAAAATCAACAAATTTTATTATAAACAAGGTAACACATAACATTTATAAGTAATACATTAAAAAAAATTAAAACCAGTTGTTGATTTAATAATATTTGTAAAAGAAAATCAACAAATTTTATTAAATAGAACACAAATTTTATTATAAACAAGATAGCACACAACATTGAACTCATTTAAAGTGTAATTCTTACATATGATATTATGTGTGTGTAAAACTATTATACAAACACAAACAAGAATACAAAAAAACCAAAATTGATTGAATAATATTTGCAAAAGAAAATCAACAAATTTTATTAAAGAGAACACCAATTTTATTATAAACAAGGTAACATGCAACATTTATAAGTAATACATTTAAAAATAAAATAAAACCACATATTGATTTAATAATATCTAAAAAAAACAACAAATTTGATTAAATAGAACACCAATTTTATTACAAACAAGTTAACACACAACATTTAGCTCATTTAAAGTGTAATTCTTACATATCATATTATGTGTGTGTAAAAATATTATAAACACACAAACACAAACAAGAATGCAAAAAAACCAAAATACAACAAACAAATATATAACAAAAATAAGGACAAACATTTAAAATTCTATGTGTAAGTATTTATAAATTATTTTTGAAATTGTATATTTATTTAGTTTGTACTTTATTATAAGAAATTTTATAAATATTTTTTTCAATGTATATGAATGATTGTGTAAACAGAAAATTTAAAGTCATAGCCATGTGTAATGTTATAATTATTTGCATTGGATAAATATAGATTAAAAGAAATTATAAAAACTTGTGATTTCTTAAATGTATATTGAATGATTGTGAAAAGAAAAGCTTAATGGTCATAGTAATTTGTGATGCTATAATTATTTGCATTCTTGAAATATAGATTAAAAGCAGTTATAAGAATTTAAAAATTGAAAACAATTATAAGAATTTGTGATTTTTTAAATATATATTGAATAATGGTGTTTAAAAAGAATTTCTGGTTTTTCATTGTTTGTGATATTGTCATGGACTATCTATAAATTAAAAGCAATTATAATAATATGTGATTTTTTAAATGTATATTGAATAATCATGCTTAAAAAGAACTCATGGCTTTTCATTGTTTGCCATATTGTCATGGGCTTTGTCATTTTAATCTATATTAATTAAAAATATTCATGAAAATTTGATTTTATATAAAAAACATTAACCAATCATAAGCTCCCACAATTCCATAGCATAAAATATTCATTAACATTAATTATAAACTTACAACCATTAAATGTTTTATAGCATAAAATATTCATTAACATTAATTGTAAACTTTCAACCATTAAATATTAAAAAATCAAAACAATTTTCAAAGTATTATGACAAAATTAAATATATATTAAACACCAACTAATATTAATTTATTCAAAAGAATTATTATCATTTTAAAATTATTACTATATTCCACAACTCAATATATAAATCAAACAAAATTTGAAAGTATTATGACAAAATAGAAATATATATTAAACACCAACTAATATCAATTTATTAACACAAATTATTATAATTTTAAAATTATTACTATATTCCACAACTCAATATAAAATTTTATTTTAATAAAAAATAAAAGCACAATTGAAAAAAATTATAAAAATAAATAAAAAATTCTCACAAATAACCATAATCATAGGAGGCATTCCTTGGCTATCTTAAAGACTTGAGAGGGGGCAAACCCCCTCCCTAAAACCAAATTCTAATTTTATTAATATAGCATTTGAATATATACAAATAATAACATAATTTTCTAAAACAAAAAAACATTTACATTTTTTCTGTTTCCATCTTTTCTGTTTCTAAATAACTTCATGCTCCATCTGCCTCTACCTAGACACACATTTAGAAAAAAAAATAAAAAAATATTAATAATAATACATAACATATATGCAACATTTTACTATTAAATTTTGAAAAAAAAAATCTATAATAATATTACTAATCCGAAAAAAATTATCAAGATATAAATTATAATAAAATTGAAAAAAAAAGGATATCATATTATTATTAACACTAAAAACATTGAAAAAAATTATCAAGATATTTCTGAGAGGTTTAGGAGACGACCAATCTCATATCAATCTCAAAATTCTCATTATAAACGATTTGAAGATAAAAACCAAACTGAAACAAACCATAACTCTATCTCACCTAAAATATAACGGACTTCCGTATGTGATGTCAAGCAAGTGCCGTATTCGAATCCCTCCAGCTTCATTTCATACAACATACCCGAGCAAACATGAAGCGAGACTTCTGTAGCAGAGAAACATCTGAAAATCTATCAGGTCAGGAATTCAAAACCCTCCACGATTGCTCATTAAAACAAAAGAAATACATACGTGTAACTCGAGCCTTTTGACGGTAGGGTAAAAAATAATGGATGTTCTTTTTAGCTGTAAGGTCAATAATAATGTGCAGAATGATGAAACGAGCATTTGAACTACTAGAGTTTTTAAGATTATAGTGAAAACTATGAAATGTGTAAATGGAAATGGAATGGAGCAGTATTTGCTGTTTCTTTGACTTAAAGAAACAAAAAATAGAGATATATTAATACTAACTTTTCCCAAACAAAATTCCGAAAAGATGAAATAAATTTATAAACCCAAAGAAATTGGGCTCTGTCTGGTTGGTTTATAGGTTTATTCAAATGAAAAAAGGGTCAAGAAAAAATCACTAAGCCTAAACACTATCATTATCAGCAGATTGATATGATATGAACATTTATTTATTTTGTACATCATGAGATTGATAAGAAGAGTCAATCAATCGAAAATACACATTTACTTGTAATTATATTTCCATGTACAATACACATTTACTTCTAATTATATTGCCATATACAAATTTGAATTGACGGTAAACAACACATCAATATCAAATTGATATGGACATATTTTTTTTCTCGAAAAAGAAAAGACTCCATCATTCTAAAATACACATTTACTTATAATAAAAGTAAATGTAACAGTAAATACCTCCTGTAACTTGACGATGAAAAACCTCCTACGCTTTGGTGATGCTGCTTGCTTGATGCTTGCTGTTGAAAAACCCATTCCTCCATCCCACTAATTATATTTTTTCTATAGTATTATCTTCCCCTTCTACCCTCTTAAACCAGAGCCGGATGCCCAATAAAGGTTAAAAAAAAAAAAACAAAGAAATATAAACATGTTCATGCTTGAAAGCAGAGAAAAGAAAACAACAACAAATTCAAATCTAAACACCCAAAAAGCTACTCCAACCTGCTCATCTAAGCATCACCAGTCTTTCTGAACGCCCCGGCTAGCCTTCCATACATGTCACAGCCACTCATCAAGCAACGGCTCAGTCGCTCATCCAAAAACATATATCTCCTCACCTCCACTAACCAGCAACTCATCCAAATAATTTGCCCTTCCTCTGCAATACATGTAGTATTTAATAATAATGAAATTCTATGCAGGTTTTTAAATTTTTTTAAATCAGCATGACAGACTCACATAATTATACCGTTAGCTGCCTGGTTCAATTTCAGTTTTTGAATTTGATTGTCATGCGTTTTAGGTTTTAAAATATATATATATATATATATATATATATTTTAAAGGGACGTGGAACTGATCATGTATAACGCTGTTAATATCTTTTTAATTTTAGAAAGTGGTGCGGCTTCATCAAAGAAATACGTATATATTCCAGCGCGCAGTGGGAAGCACTAATCAAGTGTACACCAAAAGCAGTCCATTAACAACAAAAGCTAAGTAGGGATTGTCGGTGGCCAGTTGCTATTTTAATGAGACCTCACGGCTGTAAGGAGATGCCTTCTCATTAAGGTATCCAACGGGTTTGGGGTAATTTGATTCAGGATGTTAGGAATTTATGATGACGCGGTGGTTGGAAAAGCTTGGTTGTTTGGAGTTTATCATGGGGTCCCATCTAGATTGTGGGGAGTAAATTCTACCCTACGTGATGGTTTTGCTTGAATTGATGAGTAATTTAAATTTATACTTGTATTAAAAAAATATTATTTTAATAAAAAAAAAAATTATAAAAAGGTTTTGGCTAAATTTTTTATTTTAGATTTAAATTTATATTAATATAAATACTCCTTACATTTATTAAAAAATAAAATATTTTTTTAATTAATAAAAATAAAATAAATTTTATAAATTTTTTTAATAAACAACAATTAATTTATGTTTAAATAAAAAGGAAGTTATAATTACTTTTAATTAATATAA
>JAXQQM020088707.1:0-31878 GCA_034641835.2 Pinus albicaulis | reverse complement strand
GTGACAATTTTTTTACGGGAGCAAAGCCATCGATACCATACAAATGTATTTTGTTCTAAATGTAAAGTTGCAATGCGTACATTTTGTGTGTTTTTCACGTTATGGAGATCAAAATATTGCTCCATCTGTAGTATCCATGTTACAGGATCCTTTCCATCAAACTTCCTCATATCCATTTTTGGAATATGGTGGTTCTTCCCGCCAACATTAGATTTTATGAAATCATGATTAACATTTATTTTGTTCTCATCATGAGTTTTCTCTACTATCTTTTCACCATTAGGAAACATTTCTTGTATCAACTTTGTCAAACCTTCCATGTCTGCTTTTAGATCATTCTTCATGTTTTCCATTTTCTCATCGATCTTAGCTTCCATGTCATCCATCTTAGATTCCATGCCAGCTTCCATGCCATTTATCTTAGATTCCATGCCATTCTTCAAACCATCCATCTTAGATTCCACGCCTTTCTTCAAACCATCCATCTTAGTTTCCATGCCTTTCTTCAAAACATCCATGTCATTTTTTATTGCTCTTTGCGAGAGCGAAATTTGTTGCACTTGCTCTTGTAATTTTGATATGTCATGTTGCCATTCTTCGTCTTCATGAGTCATAGAAGAGCTTTCTAAAGGCTTAATGGGTGTTGAATTATTTTTAGGGTCCATTTTAGAATCCAATACCGATATCTATTCTACAATATGCCCTTGGAATCAATTCAACTTGATTCTTCAAACAAGACTTATGCAATTCGGAAAAACAATACACACCTTTTACTTGCTTTTGAGGAGCTCGATATTGAAATTGAATTATCTCTATAATTTATGATCCTCAATATCTGAAATTTAGCCTTGTGGTATCCCTTTGAAGCTTCTTTCAAATGCCACAGGTTTGATCTGATTTGGATTTTGATTCTTCAAGGCAAAGTTATGTTCAATCTCCTACAATGACCCAATTTTGGACTGGTTCAGTAGAGCACACTTGTACGACTTGCCACATGTCAATGTTTCCTCCTTTGGCTCTGAAATTGATAGATCAAAAACTAAAGTCCATTTACTTATGGCCACTTTTTACAGAATTCCAATCCGATGCTTAGAGAGAGAGCTATGAATATTTTCCCACGATCACCTCTTTGAGATGAAATTCAGAAGCCTCAAAAAGCCCTAACTTCCACAGATCATATCTCTGAAAATATTGCGAACCAATATCTGAAATTTTGCGATGATGTTCCACAGGATTGCAGATTCTCACTATAAAAATTTCAGCTTCTGAACCTTCGTAGAAAAAAAATTATTACGAAAATACCACGATGACTTGTTTAGGTTAAATTCAGGAGCCTGCAAAATGACCTAACTTTCACAGATCATATCTCCGAAAAAATTGTGAACCAAGCTTTGAAATTTTGTGATGATGTTCCTCAGGATTTTGGCTTCGTACTCTAAAAATTTCAGATACTGAACCTTCGTAGAAAAAAATTTATAGCGAAAATGCCACGATAACCTGTTTGGAGCAGCGAAACCCTAGAATCTCAAAGCTCTGATAACAAATGTTGTAAAACCAACTCCAAAAAGAGAAGAAAAGAGATATCAATGCCTTAGAAATAAGCCACTTCGAGGGAGCAACCTCTAATACCTTACATGAATGAACAATTCTTGGATGATTCAAATTACAAAACCTCCTTTCTATATATAGGAGTCCATGGGGCCACAATGTAATCCTAGTCAACCTAATAATAATAATTTAAGGGCACAATAATAACAATATGGGGGTTACAAGGGTATAATAATAACAATAAAGGGGTTACACTAACAACAATAAGGGACTATACTAGTAATATAGGGACCTAACATTGGTTGAGATTCTAGCTGGTTAAAGACACACTTAAGCAATCATTGGCATGAACAAGATCCTTGTATAATAATAGAACAGAGTCTTAAAAAAATACACATCGTTTTAGCAAAAACTTAACTTAAAACTTTTTTATTCTCGGTTCTGTAAACTAGTATATATATATATATATATATATATATATATATATATATATATATATATATATATATATATATATATATATATATATATATATATATATATATATAAAACAAACATAACTGTTTATGAGCTGATTATGCTACAGGTGGTTAATCTTATCCGACTTATATAATTTCAATTTGACTATTTAACTCTTGATTTGCTATGATAGATCAAATCAAGAGTCCTTCTATTCTTGGCTAATGCCCTTTGACCAAAATTTGACCACGATCATAGGCATCCTTTTCTATCAATCTCGATCAAGTAGATAGGAAAAAATCCATGTGGAGATGATTTTGAAAATGCCCACGTGGCTCTTTTCTCCATTTGAACCCTGGAACCTGTCAGACCATGAGACTAGCTACGGAGCCCACGATTAGCTCTAGAATAGGCTGCGTTTTGTAGCCAAATTACAAAAATCCATTCGAATAGCAAGAACATCAGAATATAACATAGAAATAATTTAATTTCATTCCTTGAGACAAAAAGTGACATTTATCATTGATTGGAGTAGGTGAACTTATGAGAAAGTAAGTGAAAAAGGTAAGAAAGAATGTTAGAGAGAGGATAATTCTGAGGTTCAACATACCCCCACTGAGAATTCATTGCATGTCCTCATGCAAATTACCAAAAATGTGAGTTCTCCTCTCCTACTGTATTTGTTTAGACACTTCTACTGACACATCCAATTTCCTTCTTTTTCTTTTCTTAGAAGTGATTGCCATCCTGGGCTTTCTCATAAGAAGCTTGTATTTGAGATTAATGACTGCCTTGTTTAGTGACTTGTTCTTTCTTTTCAACTTCCTATTATTTTTGTACCACAGTCCTAAATGAAGAACGGTATTGTCACTAATTACCTTTTCCAGCTTGTTATGCTGCTTCAAGGCCTCATTCTCCTGTTTAATATGTTTATTCAATATCTCTAGTTCATAAATTTCCTATTTGAGAGTTTCAACTAGAGGTTCTTGTGGATTGATAAGATTCACTGTTGCATTTCTCTTCTCCAATGACTCTATGTAATCATATATTTCTTGTTGTGATGGGTCTATTCCTGGATATTTTCTGCTGGGGCTACCTTAAAAATTATGAATAGGAGAATTCTGAGGACTGTGTGGAGGAGAAATATTGACACGAGATGGTATTGGAGTTTCTTCATCTAATATTACAAACTATGTCTCTTTTGGTAATGTTTTCTTCATCTAACCTCGGAGTCTGGAGCTCCTTATTAGCTGTAAAGAGACATTTTCCTCACTTGTAACCTTGCTCCTCTTTCCTATCTTACCTCCTATCTTGAATTTATTTTTCTTCCTGTTCTCTATCAACTCTACAGAGATGAGTTTTTCATCATTTTTCTGCAATGAAGATGTAGGTCTGTCTTCAATATTTGTATCAGTTTTCTTTCTTCTTCTCTTTCTAACATTGTGTTCTTTAGGTTGTTAAGGTGCTTCTAATATTTTGATAAAAGGTACTGTAAGTTTTAAACACTAATACGGAAAATTATTGCAAACGAATCTTAAAAAGCACAAATAAACAATGTGAAATTTATAAACTATAAAAGATATACGAATATTTTCCTGGATTCGTGGACGACCAACTTGATTTTTCATTATATTCCTTTTAGTGTTACAACACATATATATACATGTCGAAGCATACATAAACCCCAATCCATTAACCCTGGATTAGAACATAACCGTAGTTCCCTTGACCGGATCTACAAATACCATGGGCCGAAAACCATCATACCCCAAAACCATGTGCAAACCCATGCAAAAAACCATGGGCGGGTCCACGTGACTAATCATGGAAAGAATATAACACATACCCAAAAAATTCTCCCAAGAATATCCTATGCTTTTTAAATGAAACTCAAAAAGTATTTTTACCAACCCATGATGGTGCATAGTGTTATCTATAAATTGTATTCTCTTCTGCACGTTTGTAGACATCCTTTTTAAGCTATTCAACAAAAATAAGGGAAGATTTATTTCACTATTCTCTAAGAAATTCATCAACAATCGAATATGATACATACATGCATCCAAACCTTCCTTCACAGGTGATAAATTTCTGTAAAACCAAGAGCATGTTCCTCCATTTATTTTTAAGTGCTGAGCTGGGGATACCTTTTCTGAAAATAGAGACATCCATACCTGGGTTTTTGAGGATAACTTTCCATGATTCATTGTGAAGCTCCTTGTTTTTTAACCACCTTTCACCAACCCTTGGAAGTTATGTGGCTTCGGCCATGAATGTCTCAGTAACTGTGAACTTGATGTCTCTAATATCCACTTCTGTGACATGAAAATACCGAGAAAAAGATTTTGTGATCTATTTGTGGAAACCATTGAATTTCTCTATGAATTTGAGCCATCAAGATTTTTGCAACATTTCCTTGATCCGAGGGTATCCTTCCATATATATTGTTCCCACCGATTCTGATCTGACTATCAATCCCATGCCTTCTATTATGAGGAGTTCTCAACCTTCAGAATTATCCTTCTCTGTTTATGGAATGAATTGGATTATGGATCTAATGAAAGACATCAAGGGTTTGTAGGAATAAATAAGTACTATGGATTGGAGTTTTGAAGAAACATAAACGGATATGTCACGTCAACAGGTCATGACCGTTAATCATAAATGGGGGAGTATATTGTGGACCATTTATGAAACATAATTCAGATGATGTGGCTGATATAGGATATGATGGAAATCACAATAAAATAAAATGATGTTTTGTCAAGGGAGCATATGACCATCCATATCATACATGTTAATGTTTTTACCTTGCTATTAAATTTTTTTTTTGCAACTTTACCTTTAGAACTAACCTTTTCGTTTTCATTTCTTTGGTGTTGATTCTTCAGGTACTTTTTAGCATGTTGGTCTTCAAATTGTAGTCCTTCAATTTCCTATATTCATCTTTTTTTTGTAGGTTGTACAAATGTGTCAGATATGCTGAATGAAATTGAATGTGGCTACAAAATGGAATCAACTATAGAATGGTAGTCAGCTGTAGAATGGAATCAGCTGTAGAATGTAGTCAGCTACAGAATGGAATCAACTGCAGAATGTAGTCAGTTGCAAAATGTGATTAGCTGCAGAATGTGATCTGTAAAATAAAATAAAATGAAATATTGCTGTGGAATGGAATGTAAGTGGAATATGATTTTGAAATGGAATGAAAGTGGAATATGACTGTGAAATGGAATGAAAGTGGAATATTACTATGAAAATGGAATGAATTTGTAGATTATGAGTTGCAAAGATGGAATATGAACATAGTTCTGTGTTACTAGTTATTGCAGAAAATAAATCGAAAATATAGGATGTCAGAAATATTTGATTTTCACCCTATATTTTCTGTATAAGTATGCCAATCATTGATTGGTTTTCATACTTATACAATTTTTTTTTATAGGAAAAATAAAAGCTAAGTCAGGGAAGAAGAAGAATTCTTCTTCACTAACTTCATATCAATATTATCTTGGAAAATATTGATAATCTCTTATCTTGAAATTGGCTTATGATATACTTTCAACTGATGACCATTCACAAGAAGAGGTGCCTTTTATTCATCAATTGTCCTTATCTTGACTACTCCATTATCAAATACTTTTTCAATCTCATATGGCCCAAGCCAATGAGTCTGGAAATTTCCTTGAAAATCTTTAAATTTTTAATCAAAAAAAGTGCTCAATCCCCTACTTGAAACTTCTTCTCCTTGATATATTTATCATGCCATTTAGCCATTTTCCGTTGGACTATACTGGTTCTTTGAACTGCATCTTTCCTGATTTCATCAATCTCATTGAGTTGCTCCAATCTATGTTTCTATGCTTCTGATAAATCAAGTCCCAATTGGACTGCCATCTTGAAGGTTCGAATCTGAAACTATATAGGGAACATGACTTGCTTTCCATAAACAAGTTCATAAGGAGTATGTCTTGTTGTATTCCTCCATATATTTCTGTAGGCCCATAAGGATTTAGGAAGCATTTCTTCCCAATCTCTTCTGTGTAGATGTACAGTCTTAGTGAGAATTCCTTCAATCACTTTATTGGTAGAATCTACTTGACCATTTTCTTGTGGATGATAAGGAGTAGAATTTTTGTGCTTGATCTTGTAATCTTCCACGAGACGATTTACCAACTTGGTTGTAAAATGGGACCCATAAGCTGCCACAATTTCTCTTGGAACACAAAAACGAGTGAAGATATACTCAAAAATAAAATTAACTATAGAACGTTCATTATCAGAAGGTAGTGCTTTAGACTCTACCCATTTAGTGACATAATCAGTACATACAAAAATATATTTCTTTTGTTGAGATGGTGGATTGATTGGTCCAACAAAATCCAAGGCCCATTTTTCAAAAGGTTTAATGAGTACCCGAGGTTGCAATAAAATTTCATATGAAGGAGCAGGTTTCCCTACCCTTTGGCAGTTGTCACACCTTTTGACATATTCTTTGGCATATCTAAAGATGGATGGCCAATAATATCCTAAATGAAGGATTTTATAGGTTGTCCTCTTGTCAGCAAAGTGTCCACCACAAGGTTCATCATGAAATGCCTTAAGAATTTCAGGCATTTCATCTTCTCGAACACATCTTCTGATAATGAGATCTGGACCTATTTTATACAGTTCATTAGTAATCCATGAGTATCTTTCACTTATTTGAATACATTTTCTTTTCTCCCTAGGAAATAAATGTGAAGGTAATTTTCTTGTGACTAAGTAATTCGCAATATATGCAAACCAGGGAGTTTGAGTAGTTATTGCAAAAAGATATTCATTAAGAAAATTTATCCTCAATTGGAGTGTCATCTTTGATATTTTGAATTCTAGACAAGAAATCAACAATTGTGTTTTTTTTTCTTTTCAGGTCGATCTAGAACGGTGATGTTGAATTCTTGTAGGAGTAATAACCATCTTGTAACTCTGCCATTAGTAATAGATTTATTCATTAAGTATCTAATTGCAGAGTGATTTGTATGAACAAAGGTTTCATAGCCTGTGATATAATGTCTGAATTTTTTGATAGCATGAACAACATCTAAGAATTCCTTTTCAGTTACAGTGTAATTTAACTCAGTAGGAGTCAAATTATTGCTTGTGTAATAGATGGCATAGGAGATCAAATATTTTTGTCCTAATACATCTCCCAGAGTTTTATCTAAAGCATCTGTTGAAATGTGAAAAGGTAGTTTCCAATTTGAACCTCTTAAGATGGGCACTTCAGAAATTTTGCTTTTAAGGTTTCAAATGCCAATTGGAAATCAAGATTCCAACTGAATTCACAATCTTTGGTAAGTAACTTGAAGAGTGGGGATGATATTTTAGTGAAATTTTCTATAAATATTCTATAATATCCTGTGAATCCTTGAAAAATTATAACATCCTTTTGACAACTTGGAATTGATAGTCTGGAGATGAATTCAACTTTAGATTTATTAACTTTAATTCCATCACTTTAATGTGATGTCCTAAAATAATCCCTTATGTAAACATCATAAAACATGTTTCATGGCTTAGTGAAATGTTTGCTTCCTTACATATTTTAAGAACCTTTTCCAAATTTTCTAAAGCTTTTCAAATGTATTCCAAACCGTAAAGTCATCCATGTACACTTCTACACAATCATATGACTAAAAATTCTAGTAATACCCTTGAATGTTGGTGTGTGTACGCACAATCTAAAGGAAGTACTCAAGAAGCATAAGTCCCCCATGGAGCGCTTGAATGTGGTCTTATCTTGATCTTCAAAGCAATTTAATTTGATTGTAACCACTAAAACCATCCAAGAATGAGAAATTATTTTTACCGCTTATGTATCAAATATTTGATCTATAGTATGTGTAAATGAAATTAATCTTTTAGTGAAGCTATTCACTGTAGATAATCAATGCATACCCTCCATTTACCATTATTTTAGGGCACAATCACTAAAGGGGAAACCCACTGACTATCTGAAATTTGGTAAATGATGTTCACATTCAGCAATTTTTCCAACTCTTCTTTCACAATTTCCCTAACATTTGTATTCATCCTTATTTGAGGTTGTCTGATAGGTTTACAATTTTTCTTAATATAGATGTGATGTATACAAGTCTTAGGACTAATGTTAGTGTATTCCCATGCATATGCAGAAGAATGTTGTTGTAATGTTTTGATTAACTTTTCCTGTTTTAATCTCTCCAAGTTTTTGTTTATGTTCAAATTTTTCCCTAGAAATATTTCAACTGTAGAGCTACCAAATTCTTCCATAGAATAAAGAGACATGTGCCTAGATGAAAATATTCAATATTTGATTTTTCTTGAAATTGATCATGTTCGTATTCTTGAGATGATTCAAAATTTTCCATTGAGTTTAAGATTTGACTATCTTCGCTAATGGTTGAAATAGTGAAGAGAGGTTGTATATCATTGTCATCATCAATCCATTCTTTGTCATATAACTCTATGATTGTTCTTGCTAGAGGATATAGAGTGAATTTCTTAGTTGAGTTACCATCAAAGATATACATGTCACCAGATCTACAGCTAATGAAAGTGTCAGTTGTAGCCAACCAAGGTCTTCCTAATATAAGTGGATGTCCTCCTAGATTGTTCTTAGGAGTTAAGATCATAAAATCAACAAGATGCTCCCAAGAGTCTAATGATACTAAAATATCTTCTAACACACCATCTGGCTTGATTACAGATCTATCTGCTAATTGCAGTAATGTAGGTGTATGAGAAGATTAGGAAGTTTGAGTTGTTCCATGGTTTGTTTACTCATGATGTTTATTGTTGCTCCTAAATCAATCAATGCATTTGGAATTTCAACACCATTGATATGTGTTTTTACAACTGGACTTCCTGGATCTAAATATTTTTGTATGGCAATTTTTCCCATCATTATGTCTGCATTTTTTCCTACTAACTGAATTCTTTTTATTTCTTTTTCTTTTCTTCCTGGTTTCTTCATACTCAACTCTTTTATTTTTTTGGCTAGAATTGGAATCTCTTTAATGGCATGTAACAAAGGGATTTTGATGCAGAAAATTTTCAATTCATCTAGAAAATCATAATTGGGCAACATAATATGTTTTTCTACCCCTTTATCAACTTGTAATCTTTCAGGAAAAGGAGGTGTAGAAGTAAGTATTGATGGTTTCTCTATGAAAGGAGTTGAGTTTATTGGTTCTTTTTGTTTTTCATTTTCAGAATTCTAGTTTTGAAGAGATTTTCCTTCCTCAAAACTTTTATTTGGCTGTAGAGAATCTTCCTCAAAATTATCTTGTTCTTGAATAACTACAGAAGGCTTTTTATTTTCTAGTATCCTACCAAATCTAAGTTGGACATCATTTAGATATAGAGGAGTAATCATGTAGTTTGTAAATTTTTGTCCTTATATCATATAGGTATTTTGAGGATTTTTATTATTGGGGTTTGGTAATGGTTGGGCAAGTAGCTGATCTGGTCTTTGTGGAAATGGTAATGAAAGTTGTGGATTTTGGTTTTAGAGTTGGGGTTGTTGATTTTGTTGAGGATTTTGTTGGGGAGGATAGCATGGATATGATGGAGGATATTGATAGTATTGAGAGAATCTTCCATACAGATTTTTCATTCCTTGTGCCCAAGATTGAGATTGAGGCCAAGGTTGCTGCTAAGAATTCCAATTATTTGGTGGGGGCTGAGTATACATTTGATTGTTAAAGCCTTGAGTTTGTGACCCCTACCATGGTCTTCTAGAGACAAAGAAAAGAGATTCTGTTGGATTTGAGGTTTTTTCTTCTTGAAAAATAGCCTTAAGATCTGGAATTGAAGGACAAATCTTAGTTTCATGAATTTCTGAACAAATCATACAGGTCTCTATAACTTTTTCATCAAGAGAACAGTCTCTTAAAGCATGCTTCTTTCTACATTTAGGATAGAAAATAGCTAAGGCATCAGTCTCGACTTTATTCTTGTTTTGTAATTTAAGGTTGTCTATATGTTCACTAAGACTCCCTAAAATATATGTTTTAAATTCATCAAACATGTTTCCAATTTTTTCCCTATTTACTGTTCCAGTTGCATATTTATTTACTCTAGCAAGAGAAGGATCTCGTGGACTTTTCCCATATTTTTCTTTTCCCCTTGAGAGATGACTACATAATTCACCAATGTCAGATAATGGAAGTTGAGAGTTATCTCCCTTTCCCATCATGTTGAGGATTTCTATCCATTCATCTCTAATGGATTTTAATAAAAGAGATTTTAAAGTATCTTGATCTAAGTTTTCCATTTTTTCTCTTTTTATATTATAATTGAAACTTTCAATTAAATCTTCCAAATTCTCATCCTCTTTTTGCATCATTTTAAATACTTCATCCTTGTGATTGATGGGTATGCAATAATCCAAATACCTTTCTAAAAATGCATGCTTCATGTCATTCCATGTTCTAATAGACTGAGTGATTAAACCCATAAACCATTTTAAAGCTGCTCCTTTCAATGTTGAATGAAACAGCTTACGTTTTTGAGATTCTTATAAATAATCATAAGTTCTACATAAGACTTCAAATTCAAACAAAAATGTTTCAGGGTCTTCACTTTTTAATCCATGAAAATTTGGGAGGACAAAAGGTGAGATATTTTTCATTGTGCCATTTATCTCTCCATCAACTATAGGGAATCCAAAAGAACTGTCAATTTCCCTATTTCATCTGCCTCCTCTTGCATTTCCTCTACCTCTTCCTCTACCTCCTCCAAATATTAAATTTTCTCCATTTAGAATTTCTCCTTCTCCTTCTCCTCCTTCCCCTCTTCCTTCCATTATAGATTCTTCCGAGCTAATATAAGATTCAACTTGCAAGGTTAATTTTTCTTCCTCTAGTTCTTCTATTAATGGTATGTTGAAAAAAGGTTTTTCCTCTTCCTCTCCACTAGGAATTTCTAACTCTTCAGCTGAAATATGTTCCCCTATAGAAGTGAAAAAGGTTACTCCTTCTGTTGGATATCTAGAATATTCCTCCTCTAAGACTGCCTCAGTGGATGAAGTAGGAGATCCTCCTAATTGGATTTCTGACCTTAGGACTTCAGAAATTCTATGGCTATTGAAGAATGGAATATGAGTTTGATATGGAGGTGTATCACTTCGTGGTCTTGGTGGAGGGAGTGGTGTTGTAGGAATTAAACTCCTACCCTAGCTATGAATCTACCCCTAGAGTCTCTTTCTCTATGCATATCATTTTTTTTTTAGATGTAAGAAATGAGGCTATCTAATTACACTTCCCCGGAAACGGCGCCAAAATTTTTAGTCAATTTAATGTTTTAAATTTCTTACATAAATTATCAACTGAGGTTTGTAAACTGATGAAGTGTGGTGCACTATATGTGCTTATTTAATCTTCTTTTTACTTTGTTGTATGTATTTTTATGTTGTTTTTGGGGGTTTTTTTCTTGATGTCTAAGGATGTTAATCTAAAACTATGAAAGGAATCAAATAAATCTAATGAATTTTAAGAAGGAAGAAAAGTAAGTGTTCCCAAGTTAAACTAATTTTCATAAAAATAAATCAAAGACTGTTGACTAATCTGAAAAATAGAGTATCTATTCTAATGACTTCTACTTTAACATTAGTTCTATTCCATGGATAAATCCATTCTAAGTGAAAACAGAAAAACACAACAACTGATGTATGTTTAGTTACTCCAGCATTCAATATGAAGTGTCACCTTGTTGAGATGATGTTAACAAACTAATTATACCTTAATTTCTAATGATCTAGAAAAGCAAGTAAAGTGTGCAAAGGAAAACAACTAATGTATGTTTAGTTACTCCAGAATTCAATATGAAGTGTCACCTTCTTGAGATGATGTTAAGTAACCAATTATACCTGAGTTTCTAATGGTCTATAAAAACAAGTAAAGTATGCAAAGGAAATCTCAGTAATTGCATGAACTAGACATTCAATCATTCAGTCTAGAAATATGATAAAATCAACTTCTTGGAATGACCTTTAGGAACATCAGTGATGCAATTAAATGAGGATCTAAAAGAAAATGTAAAGGCATGCAAAGTTAAAGCTTAATTGATTGTAAAAAACTAATGTATGCTTGATTACTCCAGTATTCAATGTGAAGTATTATCCTCTTGAGATGCTATGTAAGTAATCAATTATAC
Source organism: Pinus albicaulis (assembly GCA_034641835.2). Classification (NCBI taxonomy): domain Eukaryota; kingdom Viridiplantae; phylum Streptophyta; class Pinopsida; order Pinales; family Pinaceae; genus Pinus; species Pinus albicaulis. The sequence goes on along the minus strand of JAXQQM020088707.1, from coordinate 19,692 downwards.
CTCAGTTTCTAAGTTCCTAAAAAGAAAATAAAATATGCAGAGGAAAGCTCAATAATTGTATGAATTAGCTATTCAATAATTTATTTTAGAATCATATTCTTGAAATTACCTTTAAGAACATCCATTGATACAATTAATTGATGGTTCTAATCTAAGAAAGTAAATAACAAAACATTAAAGGAAACTAGATAACTGTGAATTCTTATTGCTTCAAACTTGATTCAATTTGAAAATATAAAGATCTATCCTCAAGAAATATTTTAGAAGAAAAATGATTACACAGTTATGATTTAACTCTATGCTACTGATCAAAACTGAAATGTAACATTAATCTACTTAGAAAAAAAAATTGACAAAATAGAGTGAGGAAATTAATATAAAACAATGAACAAAAAACCTCCTCCTGTGTAGGGGCCCTCTGCAACAGATTCGATTGAGATCCTAGCTGGTTAAATATGCGCTTAAGAAATCATTGGCATGAACAAGATCCTTGTATTATAACAGAATGAAGTCTTAATACACAGCATTTCAACAAAAACTTAACTTAAAACTTAATTCTTCTCGGTTATGTACAATCGGTATTTAAAGAAAACAACCAGAACTATTTATGAGATAATTTTTCTATAGGTGGCTAATCTTAAATGAAATATAGAATTGAAAATTTGACTTTTTAACTCTTCATTTGCTACGATAGAGAAAATAAAGAGTCCTTCTGTTCTCGGCTAACATCCTTTGACTGGACTTTGACCACGATCTTAGGCATCCTTTTTTATCGATCTCGATCAAGTATATAGGACGAAATCCTTGTGGAGATGATTCTGGAAATTCTCATGTGGCTCATTTCTCCATTTGAATCCTGGAACCTGTCAAACCATGAAACTAGCTACGAAACCCACGACTAGCTGCAGAATAGGCTGCGTTCTGTAGCCAAATTACAAAAATCCATTCGAATAGCAAGAAAATCTGAATATAACATGGAAATCATTTAAATGCATTCCTTGAGGCAAAACATGACATTTATCATTGATTTGAGTATGTGAACCTATCAGAAAATAAGTGAAAAGGATGAGAAAGGATGTCAGAGAGAGGATAATTCTGAGGTTCAACAAGCTTCCTAGCTAAATAAGGAGCGAAGCATGCGACAGATTCTAGGTAGGCCTCACTCCATCATCTATTTATTTTAAGGAAAAGAATTGGGTTCCTTTTCTCCTTGTTATTCCAAGTTGACAACCAAACCTAGGGGAGATGCCTTTGTATGCAATCGTAAATCCCCTATAACAAATTGGCGACTCCACTAGGGAACAAAGTATTCCCTTGGTGGTTTTCCTTGTACATTGTGTTTGATTACCTCCTTGAGAAAACTTTGTTGCATAATCCAACCAAGAACAAACCTAGGAAGTGGCTTCATTCAACCCTTTTTTCAATTTTTGTGTTGGAAACCTCTTTCTTGCACCCAACGCTCCCCTAGTTCCTCTAATAAAGTGTTGCACCTCACCTTGACCCACTCTGTCCTAGCATTGCAAAGCACTGGTCCCCCCTCTGCACCATTGTTGGTCCCAATTTTTGCACAAGTTTTCACTTGGTTTTTGAGCATCTCTTTCATCAGCCCGCTTCTAACTGAGTTTCCTTGAGTTGTTAGTGTCTTGTGGTCTATCTAAAACCCCCATTTAGTTTTCACTTGTGTTTGTTTTTATTTGATAAGAATTGGTTTCAATTTTTCTTTTTTCTTATCGTTTGGTCGCTTACAAACTTGTTTTGTTTGATTGTTGATCGCTTGGATGAATTGTTGTTTGATTCCTCATTCTCAAAAGTCTAATTGAATTAGTAATTGAACATTTTCATCTTAGTTTTATTTTTTTTGAAAATTAAGTGTGGTGGAAAGAAAATTATTGCATTTGGCATTTATGGTTTTGCATGTACATTAGATTAGGAACAGTTGCATCGAAAGGAAAATTTCATATTCCATATTGTTTGTTGCATATTATGTGATTCATCTTGATTCTTTTTCCCTTCCCTAGATTGATTTTCATTGAAAGAGAAAAGACTCATGTTTTATCATGTTATATGCATTTTAGGATAGTCATGTGACATTTTTGGTGAGCTTAAAAAATGTAACTTAATCAAATATAAACAATAAAATTTATTGAATTAGCCTAAGAATCATTTGTAACATTAATGAAAACATTTATAGGTCTAGGCTAGAGATGTGTTCCATCATTGTTAAACATAGAAGTTGTCATTGTTTTCTAGTGTTGCATCCTGGGGGTGAAATCTTGTTCCACATACGTAAGTGTATATGATCGTTCTCCATGTACCTTCATGCATATCGGCTGGTAATCCATGCAAGAAAATACATGGGAACACTCTCATTGAATGGTTATGCATTAGACAACGCTACTACATACTGTACTACCACGTACCGTCCAACATATTTCGGGACTCCCCAATAGGTTTTTATCCATCCTAACCGAGTCTGGCACCTTGTGTACCATGATACACTGAACACAATATTTAGGGATATTGTTTATCATATGTTAATAAAATTTATTATCCAAAGTGGAAGAGAAAAAACCATTTCCCCGTCATTCATGTAGAATGAAAAATAAGCCTCCTCTACCTCCAGAGGCTATTCTTAACCGACGTTAAAAACATAATAAAATGAAAACTACTGAATTAGGAACTCAGGCACTACTTTTGGCCCTTGCCTAATACTGAATTTCCAAAATCATTTTTTCATTTGAGTTCCAAATCTGAGATTACATCTAACCCTATTGCTGACACTGACACAATTGAAACAAAAGTACTTGAAACTTTGTTACCTGAGGTCACTGAACCTAACCTTCCTGAGTCAGACACTCAGTTTCCTGAGGTCATTGAACCTAAGGAGCCTTAGCCATCCTTTCTTGATTCAACGAGACCTTCCTCTCCTCTTCCTTTTTCTTATACAAAACCATTATATCTTAGGCCCGACGATGAACCTATTCCATACGAACTTTTGAGTATTGAATAAATCCCTCAAGAAGAGCCTCGTCCTTCTTCTCTTATCTATTGGGAAGGACTTAATTTTATCAATCCAATCCTTTTCAAACTTCGACACAATCTCCTTCATTTGATTCTTTGGGCTTGCCCAAGGATATTTGGCAACAACCTTTGTTTGAATTGTCAACCATGTCTGGAGTCGATTCAAACTCCTAACTTGTGTCCACCACTATGGTTGATACATCGAGTGTCGCTTCCTCATCTATGTTCGTGACATCACCAGAAACTCATTTTTATGGTGGCCCGTCCGTCCCACCTGGTTATCAGTCATTATTAGGTACCTTTTGTAGTGTGGCTTCCAGTCCTTGGACATATCCCATGTCATCTAATTTGGGAATAATGTCTAGTACTTCTCTTATGAATTCCACATAGTATGCTCCTCTTCATCCAACTACACCTAAAATGGAGCAACACGTTGTTCCCTATACTAGTGGATGAAGCTACCCTCAACAACCTAACTCTCATTATGTTGGGCACCATCCATCTGGGTTGTAATTTCCTCCATTATATTCTCCTCCTTATGCATTGGGGAAACCTGTTTTTGGTATACCTCAATATCGTAATCCACCTAATTATGGTCTACATTATCCTAGAATGGTTTTTAGTGTTTGTAAACCTACTTCCCTCGTTCAACCTATTTTGATTTGGGATCGATTGTTGAATCCTCAGGTTGCACCATCCTCATCATGAATTCCTATCTATCTATTAGCACCTCAAAAAGCTCAAATAAATGTGATCCAACCTTTAAAACCTATTCCAATGGTATCTGGTTCTTCCCAGGCACCAATTAGTCAAACTGTACAAGGTGCCGCATCTTCTCAATCATTTGCACAAAGTTCTCCTCAAGTTCTAGTAGGTCAAATTATTCAAAATTTAGCACAGTCTCCACCGAACCCACCATACCAGGGGGCAGTAAAAAACCCTATCTGGAAAAAATATGGACCTCATCACATGCATTTTAAATGCCAACAAATATATACCCAACCATTCAAGTAGATTTATCACCATCCTAAGGCTGGGAAACCAACCCACGTATTGTTGTTATTAGAACCCTCTATATCCTGGTAACTAGGTTCCTTATTATCAAAACCCTCATTATCCAGGCATGCAAGTACCCATTTCTCAGGCTATTCCTTCTTACCCAGGGCATCCTCCTCCAAACTTTAATCAACAGTTGTCTTTTGTGGCTACTCTCAAATTACTTTACTTAACTCGGCTTACTAATGACCCCATCACTCATTCGCTATGGTGGATGATTATTCCCACTAATTTTCCATTTGATATACAAAAGTTCAATGGGAATCCTGGAAAATACTCATCGACACATGTCATGACAAATCATCTATGGTGTTCATCCAATTCCCTCAATGATGATTCCATTTGACTTCATATTTTCCAATGAATTCTTACAAGTACCATATATAAATGGTATACTGAGTTACCTAGAGCATCGTTTCATGATTTTAGCACTTTAGCCACCATCTTGCTCACACATTTCCAGTTTCCCATCAAATACGAAATTGAAACAGAACTATTGACTAACTTGAAACAATCATATTCCACTCACATTTCATATCACATTCATGAGTGGAGGCAGCATGGTTGGTTGGTTAAGACCTTTGCTCCCAATCTATTTTTGGCGGAATGGTTCATCAAATCTCTGTTAGCTCCTATAACAAAATATGTGGCCAAAGGTGGAGTCGTGAATGAAGAGAAATTCATTACTTGTGCTCAATATTTAGATTTGGTTTATACCCAAGTAGGCATGCTATATGATAATATACCAAATGCTCTGTGACCTTCAAATATTATACCTCTTCTACATGGTAAAGAATATCATGTTGTTGATGGCATTATTGGTTCTTCTAGTTTCAGTCGACGAGTAAACCATCTAGTATAGCACTCGCTACTCCTACTCAAAACCATCAATACCAACCTCTTGTGGCTTCTACTTCTGAGATAAATGTTATTTCATTTGATAATGGAAAATATCAACAGAAAACTGGAAGCAAGAAGAAAGGTAAAGTTAAGAAAAATAAATATTCCTTTCCATGGGATAAATAAACAAATTTGTCTTCTGATGAGAAATGAAAGCCTTGATATCCATGCTTGACTTGCAACAAGGATCATTTTACCCATGATTTTCCACATCGTAATGAAGTTAATCAATTTCTTAAATCATCCACTTCTCCCGTTGTGTTGACCGACCCTTTCCCAATCAAGAGACTCATATGGTTGCATGATACCCCACTTCCTCTAACACAATTTTGATTCTTTCCTCCTCAAATATTAAATCTGATGTTTTGGTGGCCACTCAGAAAAAATACTACTGTAATGAAAATCCATCAAATGGTTAGGCTAATGATTAAACTTATAGTTCAACACTGACCTCATCTGATTTTTTTATGCCTATGGAATTCACTATCAAGCCTCCGAGGGGTGTTATCCATACATGTAATATCCCAAAAGGGAGAATGAAGAATACAAAAACACAGTAGATGAAACTACAACAATGTAAACATATAATCTCAATACACCATAAAACAGACAAAATAACTGCGCCTTCTTATTATATAGGAGGTGGAATAAACAGTACAATGGTTCTCAAAATATGAGACACTCAAACCACAAAAAAAGGCTAGAATGGCCCTAAGTTCCTCCCACAAGAGGGACTACTGGACTACTGGAAGGAATAATGTGATGTCCCTGTTGCAAATGTTAGGACTACAACTGCCGGCAAAATATATAAATGTATATCTAGCAATTCTAGAGCTCACATGATACTAAAACTTTAGATTTGGGCTCTATGATGAGCACCCAAGATAACCCAGAAAGGATTTCCAGATCTGACAATCTTGGAAATCCACCCTCTTAGGTCCTGTAACTAATCACTGTTCAGTATGAAGATCTATTGCATGAGCTAAAGATATGATGGCTAAAATAAGGCACAACCAAATCAATGCATAGAGGGTTGATCGTTCCTTCATATCCTTAAACTATAAGCTCAAGATCTGTCTCCTCCAACCTCCTCCAATAGATGCAGCTGTTGAATACACAATATGAGTAAAATTGTGTTTTTAGGGATGGAGGCACTATAGCTTGATGCTAGATGCTGAAATGAAGCTCCTAAATGATGTAAATATTATGCCCAAAGTGAGGAGTTGGTCCCTCATAGGATTTCCAGTTGAAATACTAGAAACTTCCTTCCTTCTTCAGATCTACAATACTAGACTGCGTAATCTTTGAGGGGACTGTTGTTGCATGGAGGTATAAACTAATGGCCTGAATGATGGATATGGATATGCTGCTCCTGAAAGGCTGAAATTGAAGAACAAGGTGAAAGGATGAGTCCTCCACTGGTTTCCTAGCTGAAATTCTAGAAACAACCTCCACCTCTCAAACCCTCAAGTAGGAATGCATTATTCTTGAGACTAAGTGTGCATATGAGAGTGGCTGGATGTGGAACCAATGCTTTATGATGAATGGTTGCTCAATAGAACCTTCCTAAAGTAGGCACTTGGAGTCCCCCATGGGTAAGGGTGGGATTTCTGCTTGGAAACACCCGTGTGATAAAAAACACTGCAGAATTAGCTAAACAGCATAAGCATGCATAGAAACGTCGCTTGAAAAATATAGATCTAAATAGATCAAAAATAATAAAACCAAAGAATACCTTATATTGTGCCTTCATCTTCATTATATATATATATATATATATATATATATATATATATATATATATATTATGAGCCTTCCATAGCCCTGACCCACCTCATAACTGGGTTGTACATGTGGCCACTAGCCTCCATGAAGACTGCGTTGTCTCTCCATGATCTCCATCATGTCTGCATTTAATTCCCACTCTCTCATCATGTGTGCATTATATGCACCACTTCCTCCACTATTTCATCATAAGTTCTTTATGATCTTACTTTTAATGCACCATGATCTCAGTTGACTTCCTCCAATATCTCCATGATTTTACATTAATTATCCATGATCTCCACTCTTCCTTCATTTAAGAAGCTGCTCCACTAATCCATAATGTATATCTACATATAAATTATCCACATTCACACATCAAAAGTGGATTTTATTCATCTATGGGGTTTATGGGTCCCTCCACCCTCTTATTTACTTAATTAGTTAAGAAAATTAAGAACTATAATATTCCAATTATTTGATGAAAAATTGGTAATATTACAGTCCTCCCCACCAAAATTTTTCTTGTCCTCGAGCAACTGAAAAAGTTAATGCTACAAAAAATATTCTCCCTCCAAATGGCATCCTCATATGGAAGGCCTCCCCATCTGCCAAAATGTGTAATGCATTCCCAGCTCCAAAGTTGCCTCTCTAGAATGTCTAGAATGGCCTCCAACTGAAAAGTTAGATGCTTCTCCTCATCAATGAATCTCCAAGTGGCAACCATATGTTGTCCAACATCCTCCTCAATGCATGATATACATAAATTAAAGTGGTATCTTCCCAAAGTGGAAATCCCCAACTCATGAACTATGTCTCCAACCCATGCTACATAGAGTAGATTTCATCTCTCAATGCTCTCATCATTGGCCCTATTGGCCTTGTTGGATCCAAGCACCACACCAACATAGTGCAAAACAAGAAGCAAAGACATATGGATGAACATGTACAATGTTAAACCATACTCTCCCAATAACAACCACCACAACAAAGCCTTCTGCTACCATGCTATATCATCATGAAACCAAGAGAGCCATACTCTCTCAAAAGACGCCACCAAAACAATGTTTTTTGTTGCCATGCAAAATAAACACCAATCAAATTATGAGAGCCATACTCTCTCAAAAGAAGCCACCGCAGCAATGCTTCTTTCTACCATGCCAAATAAGCATCAATACAAATATGAGAGCCATACTCTCTCAATAGAAGCCACCTTAGCAATGCCTCTTGCTGCCCCATCACATCATCATTATACCAAATACAATGACCATAATCTCCCAACATAAGCCAACGCTGTAAGGCCTCATGTTTCCATCCTCCATCAATATCATGAAATGTATAGGGAGAAATCAATCCATACTCTCCCAGGAGTAACCAAAGCAACAAGGACTCTTGATTCCATCTTACATCATCATGATGCAAGTCATGTAGCAACAACATACTAATGTACATGTGGAATGTCTCATCATAACAATACAAACAAGCTCCCTACTGCCAGTTGTTCCATGTCCCAATCCAAAGCACATACATGAACATAAAATATATCCCAAATAAAAGTACATTCATGGACATGAGATATATTCCAAATTAAAGTATATACATGGACATAAGATATATCATGTGTTGGCCAAACTCTCTCATCAACAACCAGTGTAGCCATGCCTCCTGCTGCTGCATATCCTTAGTGATGTACATGGCATGGACTGCACAAATGTGAGATGTTGGGTAGTAACCATACTCACCCAAAAGAAACCAACGTAGTCATGATTCTTGCTGCCATGTATCATAGATATGCAAGAAGTTTGGCAACCTCTTGCTCCTCATCCATATCCATTCATCCCAATGTGGATGATGAATCATGCCAAGCTCAATATTCGTATCCACCCAAGGTAGAATACCAACATCCTCCATCTGAATAGATTTGCACTCCATGAATTGTTTAAGTGCACCTCCTTTGAGGTCTCTCCATGAGATCCTCTCATCAATGGCCCAATAGAACCCATAAGGATCCATACATGTTGCAGGTAGAAATTCCTATTTGATCTGTGAAGTGCTCATCAAGGAAATTCCATCTTGATAATGGGGAATGATCTCCATCATAAGATATATACCCTCTATCATATGTCCCTATAGTACTTCATGAGTGAAGTTACCTTTGGAATGATCCAATAATAATGGGGCCCTCATCTCATCATTGTTTCTCAGTGACAATGTTGTAGATCAGTATGGTGATACATCTACTGTCTCATGGCCATACACAATGTTAAACTCAAAGTCTGGCACTGTACTGAATAGGAATGTGCTGCTCCCATCTTTTGAAAATCCACACTTCAACACAAAGTGTTGGGTGTAGCTCAACAATGACAAACTGGGATAGCTATACATCTTCTCCTTGATCAAGTCAAGGGTCCTCTGTGTAGTGATAATTTACTAATCCAAATCAAAAAGGTGCTCTAATCCTTGGTTATTCAATTGACCTGATGGCATGGTCTCACAAATATCAATATGAGGTACTAAAATAATATGAGATGAAAGTGTATCCAAAACTTGGATAGGCTGAATCTCGGGAACATCTTGCACACCTACAAGAGTTCCTCCCACCAGTGCAATGGTCTCTCCAACTACTGGTAATGGTGATGGCTGCTCTTATCCAACTGTACCAGCTCTGGTATCTAGCTCCTCTTCCCCATGCATCTCATGAATCATGCATGGGGCTCCCAATGTAAAGATATTAAGACCATCTTGAAAAGATGCAAGTGTTCTTCCTGCTGATGCAAGTACTGTTGCAGTTGATGGTGGTGTAGATCTCATCTTTCATCTCATCAATGATAGGAAGTGTCCCTATGTGATATGTCTCTAGCTGTACCAAACTTCTCCTTTAGTCTTTGAATGAATTCTGCATAAGTAGTCACTTTGATATGTGACAAATGACTGAACCACCAATTTCCTGCTTCACCCTCTTGGCGTGGCACTGCAATATCCACAACCTCTCTTTCTGCTACAAGATATTGTAGAAAGAATGGAGCCAAATCTTCCCTCCAAACCCTCAATGTGCTTGTGGACGATCCATCAAATGTAGGCAAGAAGAATTGATGTCTCTTCCTTATATTGCTGCTGCAGGATCTCGTCTCCTCTTTGAGTTGAAAAAACAATTGGAGATTTAGATTCTCCTTGAGAGATATAGGTTGTGCTTTGTACTCGGAAAAATATTTACTTAGGGTCTCATGCCCCAAGTCTCCTTCATATTCATACCATTCACCTTCGTTCTCAAAGAATCTAGTAGAATGTTGTGGAGATCTATACATTGTCAATTTCTTCTGCTGATAGGAAGTGCTTGGACCTTCCTCATCAAATATTCTTGCATCCTTCCTTTTCCTTTATCCCTTCATTTGTTTGACCTCCTTGGAGAGATCTTTCATGGATCTAAAGATAAGAGTGACAAAACTCAAACCCTCCATCATTATAGATCTCTACTTTATGTTTCTTCTTCTGATGTTAAAGATGAAGTGCCCACAAGCTGAGTCAAAGATCATGCTCTGATACCATTGTAGTATCCCAAAAGGGAGAATGAAGTAATACAAAAACACAATAATTGAAAACTGCAACAATGAACAATTAATCTAAATACACCATACAAATGTACGAAATAACTAAGCCATTTTATTATTAGGAGGTGGATAATCAAGTAAAAGAGTGATCAAAATATGAGACACTCAAGCCAAACAAGTGGCCTAGAATGACCCTAAAGTCTTACCACAAGAGGGATTGTGTAACTATTGGACTGTTGGAAGGAAAAATGCAATGTGGCTGCTGCAAATGTCGAGACTACAACTACTGGAAAGATATAGCAGTGTAGATCTGGTAGTTTCGGAGCTCAAATGATGCTCAAACATTAGATCTAGGCTCTATGATGAATACCCAAGATAACCCAGAAAGGATTTCCAAATCTGACAATATTGGAAAATCACCCTCTTAGGCCCTGCAACATATGTCTGCTAGGTATGCATATCTGAAGCAAGAACTGATCATAAGATGGCTGCAATGTGATAGAATTATATATATGCTTTAAGGGTTGATCCCTTCACTAGATCCTCAAGCTAGAAGCTCAAGATCTAGCTCCTCCTTGTTCCTCCACTGATTATAGCTGCTACTACAAAACTGTTGAAAAAAAATTTGTTGTCAAGGATGGAGGCTCTCTAACCTGCTGCTAAATAATGAAAATCAGCTCAATAATAATGGAAACAATGAATACAAAGTGAGGATATGTTCCCTCACAGTATTTCCAGCTGAAATACTAGAAAATTCCATCCTACTTCAGATCTACAAGACTGGACTACGCAATCCTTGAGGGGACTGTTGTTGCATGGAGGTATGAAATGTTGGCCTGAATGCTGGATATGAATATGTTTCTCCTGAAAGGCCGATATTGAAGCACAAGGTGAAAGGATGAATCCTCAACTGGTTTCTTAGCTGAAATGTCAAGAACTACCTCCTCCTCTCAAACCCTCAAGCAGGAATTGCATAATTTCTGAGACTGAATGTGCATATGAGAGTGGTTGAATGTGGAACTAATGCCTGATGATGAATGGCTGCTCAATAGAAACTTCCTAGAGTAGGCACTCGAAGTCCCATGTGGGTAAGGGTGGGATTTCTTCTCGGAAATAACCGTGTGCTAAACAACACTGCAGACTTAGCTAAACAGCTGAAACGTGCATAGAAATGTCAACCGAAAAATCTATATCTAAACAGATCAAAAATAATAATAAAAAGCCTTCCTTATATTGTACCTTCATCTTCCTTATATAATTTTTTAGCCTTCCATAGCCCTCGCCCACCTCATAATTGTGCTGTACATGTGGACACTAGCCTCCATGAAGACTGCGTTGTCTCTCCATGTTCTCCACCATTTGTGCATTTAATTTCCACTCTCTCCATCATGTGTACATTAGATGCACTACTTCCTCCACCATCTCATCATTAGTGCTCTATGATCTTACTTTTAATGCACCATGATCTAATTTGACTTCTTCCAAGATCTCCATGATTTTACATTAATGATCCATGATCGCCACTCTTCCTTCATTTAAGAAGCTTCTCCACTACTCCATAATGTATATCTACATCTAAATTATCCACATTCACACATAAAGAGTGGATTTTATTCATCTATGGGGTTTATGGGTCCCTCCACCCTATTATTTACTTCATTAATTATGAAAATTAAGAACTCTAATATTCCAATTATCTGATGGAAAATTGGGAATATTACACAACAACTTTGCACAACAATGCAGAGTGCAACTTCCACACACTTCCACCTGAAATAAACAAGAGTCACAATAGTCGCTAAAGTATCCACACTTGGGGACACTATGCGAGACTTATATGAGGAGATCGTGACCATCCATAAGGCAGTTTTCTGCTTGCACAACTTGCAGATTCAGTGCAGCGAGATTTTCAACATCATTAATAATGTGCAAGTTTTCATCATTTATGTGCATGATTGGACAATGTGTTACAACCTGACACCACTCACTTTGGAAAAGACGATGAAGCCACAGGCAGAGCTAGAGAAAGCAAAGGTTCAGATATTGATCCAGAGAAAAAATTAGCTTTCCACGTTCATTAAAAACATTCAGGCACTAGTACCATTGGTCAAAATTCTGACACTTTAGTTCCGACACTTTTGTCGTATTGTCGGAAATTTCCCCAATTTTTATCAAATTTTCAAATCTCGCCAACAACCATCGCTATATCGACATTTAGGGACATCGTCGCTTTTGCGACGTTTATGAATGTCATTAGAAATGCAACATTCTAAACTATGCGTCAATATTATGATGTTTTTGGGACAAAACGTCGGAAATGTGACGTTTCTAACATATGTGTCGGTATTGCAACGGTTTGGAGAAAACATCAGTATTGCGACATTTCCAAAATATGTGTAGGTCTTGCAACGCTTTGGAGCAAAACGTTGCAAGACCGACACATATTTTAGAAACGTCGCAATACTGACATTTTGCTCGTTGGCTATATGCACCATGAGAATTATTTTTTGAAGATTTCCAAAGCCCTCCTTTCTTATATGCCCCCCTGTCTCCTCCTATATATGCACATATTCGCATAACGCATAACATTTTGTGTCAGGATCTCATCATTAAGGTTTAGGTGGTGGTTTGTGGGGATGTTGGCCACGCGCCCATTTACCCCTCACATGTGGAGTCTTATGAAGTTGGACAACCCTTAATTCCCTCCTTTGCCTTCGTACCAAGTTCATTGATGGATATAGGGTGGGGAGAGTTAATGGATTTCGTGGATGCATCCCAAGTCTTGCACAATTTTCATACGCACAATTTCCCCTGCATAAATACTAACTTCTTTGGTACCCTTAGTTCTATTCTGCTTTTTTTTCTTAGTTGGACAACTCCCTCCCTTTCTTCCAGCTTGTCTCTTTCCATGTTCCGATAAATTTTGGGTCTCCTCCTTGTGTAGGCAACTCCCCTAGCTCAAACCTCTCCCCCTCTATTTCCAAGCTCTTTTGGCTCCCTATTTGTGGTATAAAATCACACTTTGTATCTAATTTTGTGTTCCAACACTCGATTTCTGTCCCTTATGGGGAAAAAAGACTATTATTCTTCTGCCTCATTTAGACCAATATTAATGCATAACCTTTCAATCATAATATAATATTAAATTTCATTATTACTTTTCAAACACTCCTTAAGTTCCTCTTGTCCACATCAAAATGGCATAGGTAAGAAAAAGGTCTAAAATAGATTAGACTCGACATATATAAAAACAATATGCAAAAACTATAGTTATAGCTTACATACCCTTTCCCGGGCCAACATTATATAACTCTACTTCACTAGGATGAACATTAACTAAGGCTTCACGTATGCATCCACCAAATCTGTCACATCAATGTAGTCCCTAATACATGTACCTTCAAGAGTATTGTGACTGCACAAGTGCCTTGTGAACGTTCATGTGGCTCGTTTGTCGGTTTCTCCCTTCTAACTTCGTTCGGTCGTGCGTGTTGTGTGAGGGCGCCCGCCAAAACGCATTCGGGTCGGGTCATTTCATTTGAAGGTGGTCGTATCAAATTTTCTAAGTTGTGACAGTAGAGGTGCCTTGTGCATGTTTGTGTGGCTCGTTTTCCATTTTCCCCCTTGTGCCTTCTATTAGCCACCTATAAAATTTGTCATATAAAATGGTGGCTAAATCATTTTTGAAGCCTTCAAGAAACAAGTTTTATTGCCAAATTGTTAATTCTTGAAGTCTTGTGAAGATCACTTATTCTTGAGTTAATCTTCACTATTGTTTCCCTCTTAAAATTCTGAAATTCTATTGTTTTCATGATGAAAAGGCTGCTGCAAAAAACTCCATTTTCCCCTCATATTTCCCCTTCCTTCACTCATAAATAACCTCATTTTTTCCCTTTTTCCCCATGAAATTCCTTCATTTTCCCTCATTTCCATTATTCCCTTCATATAAAACCCCTTTGATAAGGTTTAAAACTCCTTCTTTTCCTTATTGAATCCCTCAAAATCCTTTAAAAATCCCTGAAAAATCATAAAAATGAGCCTTTTTTAATTATAGACCTAAGCCCCTTCGAGCTAAGCCCTAAGCCACTTCCCCACCATATACCCTAGCGCTGGAACCAAGCGTTAAGTACAAAAGCGCTTATCATATCGTAACTTCCGACGAGCGTGAGTCTTTTTGTTACATATCACTTCCAATGCTGATTGGCTCCTTTGTATATAAGCCCCGATCCCTTGTTCCCTTTGTAAAACCAATAGCCCCGATCCCTTGTTCCCTTTGTAAAATCAACAGCCCCGCAATCGGGCGCTAAAACTCATAAATGAACCCTTCCTCGATGCAATTTTCCTTTGTAAAATCATAAAAACCCATTTTTCTATGTTTTTGTTTAAACCCGCTGGTTCAATGTTTTAAATGAAAAGGACCGTTGATCTAAAACCGATCAACGATCAATGAAATCTCGCATTGGAGATTTTCATCGGGCGCATTTGAAAGGCCCTCTCCTTTGTTCTGATTTCGATTGGCCCCTTTTTGTATAAAACCCTCGATCCCTCCTCTTTTCCTTCATATAACCTGAAAGCTCCACAATTGGGCGCTAAGAATTATAATAAACCTGCTCCCAAGCCATTTTCCTTTATATTTAATGAAAAACCCATTTTTCCTATGTTTCAAAGGTTTCTGCCGGATCGCAGTCTAAACCAATACCGACCGTTGATCTTAAACCAATCAACAATCAGGAAAATCTCGCATCGGAGATTTCATTGGTCACATTTAAATATTTTATTCACCCCCTCCGATTGGTCTCCTCCCAATGGGTTCTCAACCGTCGATTTCTCCCGCGAGATTGAGATCTGATGGCCCACATCACTTCATCCCAAATCCCCTTTTCCCGCTTGTGACCTCCAGGGATTCATTCTCCACCATTAATCTGATCATCAGATCGACAACCCATGTTCAATCGCATCGGCGCCGCTTACCCCTTGCCTCCTCTGATCACAAAGCTGTGATTGCATCTGCGTCGTTCATTGCATAAGATCCGATGGTCCAGATCAATTCCCTTAACCTTTGTTAAAATTATGAACCCCACTTTATAATGTTTTTTCGGCCAATCTCCGTTGTTGATCTCTGTAGATCAATGGTCCACACTGACCTTTTCCTCCACCTCATTTTTTATTCATTTGACCCTGAGATTTGATCTGGACCGTTCATTCCTTGATCCAACGGTCCAGATTCATCCCAACATGCCCAACTCCTTTGGGTCCTGCCTTCCTCCAGATTTAATCTCTGCCATTCATTTCTTGATCTGACAGCTCAGATTGAAACTGCCTTCTCCTGCCCCCACCTCGTTCTACCCGCGCATATTTTCATATCGCACTCCAATCTCCACCGTTGGATCTACCCACCTGTGATCCAACGGCCAGGTGCCCATATCGCATGATTTAAAGCACGAACGATAATCTCTCAAATTCACGTGATATATGTGGTTTTGAAAGGCCACATGTCGGCCTCTAACGCATATTGCGTTCAAAAAGGCAATATCGCCTTTCTCCCCTTTTGCTGCGCGAAATCAGCTGTTTTTTTCTCTGAAACCACTTTCCCCATTTACATTACATCCCATCGCGTTTGTTCTCCACCTCACATTTCTTAATCGCCCTCTACCCATCTTCCAAGGGCCTTCTTAGATCAACCTCCGTTGTTGATCTCCATGGGCTAAGCTAATCCAATGGCCCAGGATTTTTTGGAAACCCCAATTTCCCTTTCAATGCATTTTTCCTCCGCCAAAGATTTTTTAACCTATTTTCTTTGAATTTTCTTCTATTTTTCTATAAAATGGCCCTTCTACACGATATTTCTTCAGTTGATCTCGACCGTTGATCAACAGAGATCAACGGCCCGGACTTAATCTCCCACCATTTGATCCAACAGCCTCCTTTAACCTCTGCGATAAATCTCCACCGTTGGATTCTTTCATCCAACGGCTGCGCTATAAACCTAAGCCTCCAAAGAATTTTTACCAAATACGTAGGATTTCTTAACTTTTTCTTGGTTTGTTCAGGATTTAAAAGGTTTTTCAAATATTTTAAAAGGAAATTAAAGGCTGAGGATGACGATCCCTTAGGCCTTTATTCATCAAAGGATATTATTCCCCAGGGTTCCATATCACATTTTATTGGTGCCTCATGAGCGCTAATGCCACTATAAAGCCTTGTAGCACCTGCACATCAACAAGACATAGTAAAGCTTAAATAAACAGAGAGTATCAGTGTTAAAGATCCATCCACAGCAGAGATGAAGAATTGAAGACTGTTTACACAGTTTTGAGGGATTACGGCTAAGATCGACAATCAAAAGCCTAATCCACTAAATTAAATGCAATTTGAAGAACAAAAGACAGAATTTGGGCCTAATTAAGCCTAACACATATAATCAAATCAAATTAACATTGTTTAAGGAAAGACAATCAGATCTATCAGTCTGGGAAAGCCTCCACTACAACATCAAAGGCTAATTAAATCCTCTTAGCTACCTAATGCCACCTACAGCCTCAAAGCATTCAAAAGAAGCTGAGTTATTACCAGAATAGAGGATATTTGCCTAAATATAGCTCAACAGTTATTTCGAGCCAAAGAGACTTATTGCAAAATATCGGAAGAGTTATTACAAAGATGACTCAGAGCCTTAAAGTCAACAAAATCTCCCCAGCGAGCTTAAACTTAATGTAAGCCAATTAATACAGAGAAATATATGTAATCTTCTCCATTGAGCCCCTCAAAAGGCTGAGAAGCATTAAAATGTATTAATTGATTCTGTAGATCTATTCTCTCATTCCACCTCCTCATTTTTCTATAAAAACTTTTTGAGGAGCTCATTGTAAAGGGTTGGTTGCAGAACTTTGAAATATACTTGTGCTCAAAACTTCTACATGTAAAAAGTGTTCAAAGGCTCTTGAAGCTCAGTTTATAATCAAATAAGTTAGGCTAAGAAGAGAAGATGATTGCTAAACTGAAACATTGGACTTGAAGAATGTGACTGGATTGACATCAATATACAAGCTGATTCTTGGGATCCTGGTCTATATCACTGGTGAAGTGCTTCTTTCTGTGTTATTGTTTTCCTTTCATGTATGCCATTTTGTCCATTTATTCTCTGATAAAAAAGCAAGCATAGAGTTAGGATGTATTTTTTACAATACCCTTCTCTGACTGATAAGATTTATCTCAATGATTTCCTCCAAATCATGTATTTAAGAATGATTCAATACAGTTCAAGCAGTTAGGAATGTTGGCGTTCCCTCGTCCTACTGTTTACTTTAAACATTGTTCTTGAATGTTATTTTCATTATCTGATAATTAAAGATAGACTAGAAAAGTGATGGTGTGCCATGTTTTCTAGCTTCTTTCTCCAAAGGTAGTTCTAAAAGTTTCCCTAAGAGTATGCTGAAAGCAGTTTAGATTTAAAAGTATCTTATCTGATCTTAGGCTGCACTTTGTTTTTCTTATCTCTTTTCATCCCTTCTGAAATTAATTATGTGGATTACTGGATTGTTTGTCTATTGAGTTAGCTTTAATATGAACTTGCCCAAAGAAGTCTATGGTTATCCCTGTCCTTTGGCCAGTTTTAAACAGTTACTTAAAAGGCTTCTCTTGTTTGGACAGAATGATAAATCCTAGTTGAAATTTTTGTCTGTTTCCACCCCTTCAACACTTTTATCATTCCATTCCATCATTTCATCTAAAAATATCTTGTGATATAGATGACTTTCCCCTTGGAACACTCTTGAAATTGTTGCACAATTAAACCCTTTTATGACTCCATAGCCCAATGGACTAAAAACCAGCGTTATATCTATCCTATCAACCAAAGCTTGTTCTGATTGCTTGCAACTTCACACCTTTGAAACTCTTTCATTTTGGGACTTTCCACTCAACTAAAAATCATGCTCAACCATCCAAAAACAAACAAAACCCTTGTTCTTAATAACTAATCTAATATCACACTAAAATCCTTAAAAGATAAATCAATCTTTGCACTTATAAGAGAGATCCCTCTCTAGATTCAGGAGGGCTAGATCCTAGGATCCCAAAGTGGTTCAAGTGTTGTCTCTACATTTTTTATTTTCCAATCTTGCAAAGTACAGATTCCTAACACCTTCATTCGGTCGGGTGCGCCATGTGAGGGCGCCCGCCCAAACGCGTTCGAGTTGGGTCAGGTTGTTTAGTTTGAGGGTGGTCGTATCAAATTTGCTAAGTAATGACCGCATGGATGCCTTTTTCACATTCGTGCAATCCGTTTTCTATTTTATCCCTTGTTCCTTTGTTCATTTGTCCCCGCCCAAACGCGCCATGTGAGGGCACTCACCCAAACGCGTTCGGGTTGGGTCGTTTCGTTTGAGGGCAGCCGTATCAAATTTTCTAAGTTGTGACCGCAGGGGTGTCTTGTGCATGTTCGTGTGGCTCGTTTTCCATTTTCCCCCTTATGCCTTCGTTCGGTTGGGCATGTCATGTGAGGGCGCCGGCCCAAACGCGTTCGGGTCGGGTCAGGTTGTTTCATTTGAGGGCGGCCATATCAAATTTGCTAAGTTGTGACCGCACAAGTGCCTTTTGCACATTCATGCGGCCCTTTTTCCATTTTCTCCCTTTGCCTTCGTTCGGTCATGCACGTCATGTGAGGGCGCCCACCCAAACACGTTTGAGTTGGGTCATTTCGTTTGAGGGTGGTCGTATCAAATTTGCTAAGTTGTGACCGCATGGGTGCCTTCTGCATGTTCGTGCAACTTGTTTTTCGTTTTCTCCCTTGTGCCTTTTTTCAGTCGGTTTGTTGTTTCGTTTGAGGGCGCCCACCCAAACCTATTTGGGTTGGGTCATTTCAATTGAGGGCGCCCGCCCCAATGCATTCGGGTCGAGTCGTTTTGGTTGAGGGCGCCAGCCTAAACATGTTTGGGTCAAGTCGTTTTGGTTGAGGGCGCCTGTATCAAATTTGCTAAGTTGTGACCGCACAGGTGCCCTGTGCACATTCATGTAGCCCATTTTCCAGTTGCTCCCTTGTGCCTTCGTTTGGTTGTGCACGTCATGTCGCACTGTGTGAGGGCGCCCGCCCAAACGTGTTCGGGTCAGGTCGTTTCGTTTGAGGGTAGCCTTATCAAATTTGCTAAATTGTGACCACAGGGGTGCCTTGTGGACATTCGTGCGGCTCGTGTCCAGTCGTGTCGTGTGAGGTTGTCCAAGGAAACATGTTTGCATCGATTGGGTCGGGTCGTGTCGCGTTAGGGTGCCCAGGAAAATTCTTTTGGGTGGGTCGGGTGGCCGAGTCGGTTCGGGTCGTGTGAGGGAACCTAAGGAAATGCGTTTGGGTGGGTTAGGTCGGGTTAGTTCTGGTGATGTGAGGGTGCCCAGGGAAACACATTTAGGC